>QFFA01004306.1:0-20956 GCA_003316565.1 Russula foetens | reverse complement strand
CTCCGTTGTCCCCTACTGCTTTCATTAAAGTAGTAAGTTCGCGACAGTAGAGTAGCGCTGTCTATCCTGTCTTTTAGGTACAACAATAAATTTACTACAAAAAAAGAAAAAAAAAAAAGACAGTCAGCTCCAATATTAGAAGACTATTCTAATGTCGCAAACTTACTACTTTATGCAAGTAGATAAGTGGCGACAAGGGCTTGGAGTTGGAGGTGACTGTAATAGAGGCAGAGGAGAGAGCAATAACAAAGAGCTAGTGAGATGGCTAAGTAGAGGTAAGGCTCCAGAGTGGACAGTGAGGGGTAGACAAGAGAATAGTCTGGGAACTATTCGCTACAATTCACAGGTCTTATATACTAATACAGGGTGGTCTGTGTGCAGCCTTTAGGGCCGGCACCAGTACAGGTGACAGGTATAATCTATCTATATATGGTACAAGGTCAGGAGAGTCTATAGAGAGGCTATGAGATCTTATCGGGGATTTGGGGAAATCCAAGATCTGCTGAGGTTCCCAATATGGGACATACTCAGGAGAGGCTATAGGAAATCCCCTTGGAAATCCCAAGATCCAATTGGGGATTTCCTTTGTCTTGGTAAGTGTCCTTTGGCTTGGTAATCTTGATGACCTTCCAGGTATTGGTCAATGGCTTAGTAACTCGTCCAAAGCAGATGGGATCACATGCTCTCTGATCACATGATTGGTCTAGGTCATGTGACAGGTCATGTGACCTGGAAAGTGGGGAAAGATCACATGACCAGTCAGGTGATACTTCCCCAGGGTCATGTGACCCTAAGTTCAACTTGGTCACTTGGCTATAACTTGGCTTTAGGGGCAGGGTTTGTGGACTTAGGGGCATCGTTCTCGATCCCCTCTTAAGGTTGTGTGATCCAGGAGTGTGCGTGGAGGTCACGAATGTGGCCGAAGGCCGCGATTGCGACACGCAGTACCTGCACTCACACAATATAAGGCGGCGGTCTATCCACCTCCGCCTTACCTTGTTATTCATCTATCATGTGCACGCACGCACGTAAACATGGCAAGCACATAATATATCGCATGCTTCTGAGGAGCACGCAGACCAGTATGATATGCCATACAAATGTGCACCCGACCACGGAGCACAGTCGTGCACTCGACCAAAATATGGCATGGATATTACATGCTGCACGCATACATGTTTCATGTACATTAAACATAAGTGGATGCTGTGCAAAGCGAAGCATCACATATTATGAGAAGCAACTCAGTAATGAGTTGCCACAGACAGGGGAATGCTCACCGTGCGAGCATTAATGTATATAGCATGTAGATAAATATAGTACGAAGACTACATGTATATAAAGACCTGCTCTTCCACCTTGGAAGAGCAGACTTTTACTTCTTTATGCAGCTTAGCAATAGACCGATTGATCTGGTTCTGTTGCTTGAGCTCTTAAGAAGGTCTTGAAGTCTTTAACAACCTCAATAACTCACAACACGTCCTTGGATGTGTTACACTTTTTTGAACCTTTCAACAAAAAGGTCTATTTGCAAAAGTGGCATAACTACCGCTATCAAAAACAAAACACTCGTACACCAGTACTCAATTATACAAGTTGTGTGTCAATGGCTTCTAGCAAAGGCCCCCCAGCATGAAACACACATGCAGCACATCGCTCTTAGATGCACGAAGTTCAAAATGCTCCCTCTCAGGAGGAATGGGGTGACGCTCACACATACCCTGAAATACCAGCTCCCTGTGAGGAGAGCATACTTTTGTCTATCGCTGATTCAACCAGTGATACTAATAATCAGCCTGAGGGCAACGCTCCGAGCGAGCAAGGAACCATCCACAAAATATTGGAGGAACCTTATGAGCAATCATTTACAACTGCCGCTGGGAGTATTGGACTCTCCTCAACCCCAGTGGGAATTAGTGCGGCTCAGGCAGGACTCCCCATGGACAGAGGAAAGGGCCGTATAGCCAATGACCCTGCCCAATGTGGAACCTACACCTCGACTGATGATAAGGAATGGGACCACATCTTAGGGGAAATAGATGACTGGTCTTCAATGGTGAAGCAATGCCAAGAGGACACAGCCTGATTGGGGAAAGAGGTGACCGACACCCACCATCGGTCAAGCAACCTAGTAGACACTGCACAACGTATGTGTGCCAAAATTGAATGGTTGCGCTCCCACAAGGAAGGGCGCATCAGCCCGGAACAATTACCTCGCACCTTGGCAAGCCAGGCACTTTACGCCAATCACAGATCTACTGAAGGGACTGCAGAATATTAGCATTACAAGGATACACAAACTCGGTTTGAGACTACACAACCCTCTGCAAGGATTGCAGAAGTAGCATCCTACAATTTCTCGCTCCATCAGGAGACAGAGGAACAGCCCACAGCATCGCAATGCTATGCCAGGCAAATGGCAGAGTCACAGGCCTGTGCATCTTGGAAAAGACCACAGGGACGAACAAACGGCCCCCCTCTCAGAATTGGAGGGAGGTATAGTGGAGCCCCCTATGATGAGCTTTTGAGCTCTAGCGGTGATGAAAGCAATAAGGATCACCAGCAGACCCGCAGAAACTGGACGCAGCATCTACACAAATAAGTGGAAACCAATTCTGGATATGCAGATCCAGTTACCTTGGAAGAGCCAACATGCAACACGTTGGACCAGGACTATGCGCGCAACCACAAAAACTGATAGGACCAATGGTCCTACCAGGCCAATGCCAGTGGCAGCCAGTGGCCTCGGCATGAGCGCAGGCACCAACAGAGTCCAATCATGAAGTCATCATGATTGAGAACTTGTAGCATCATATCAGAGACTCCCTGTTGGGCATCCCTGGTGACCTGCCGGAACTTAAAGGGGTTTGCGTGAAGTTGCCCGATGCCTATAAAGGTGAGGATGACTTCGACCGCATGGATAACTGGCTGCAAGGCCTGATAAGGTTCTTCAAGCTACATCGCTTGATGGGGGACGACAAAGATGTAGACCAAGTTCTAGTAACTGGAACCAGTCTGCAAGGACGAGCTGAACGGTGGTTCAGCCAGGAAGTCGAATGCCCCACTCGCATTATTTGTGGCTGGACATTCGAGTCAGTGATTGTAGGGCTCTTTCGAGCCTTCATTACTACAGCAACAGCCCAGCAGGCCATGCAACGATACATGCAAGTCTGCTTCTTGTATGACAAAGAAGTCACAGTGTTCTATCGTGAACTGCTGATGTGGGCTGGGAGACTTGTTCAGTATCCCGACCCCTACTTGTTCAAACGGAGACTCATGAATGGACTACCAAGCAAGTACCGACACCATCTTGTGCTGTACAATGGCATATCTGCCGAACACAGCTTGATCAACGACATTGTGCAGGAAGCACGACATCTGGAGAAGACCCTGATCTCATTGAGATCTGGGCGAAACAACAAGAAACAGCCCATGCTGGGTGCTGCTCCACCACCAATGGGAGGTAGCCCACAGAGAACTGCAGGGCCACCAAGCAGACAGTGGCCACATAACATGCTGCTGCCCTGACAGCAGCAAGTCAGGGGCAGCCCAAACAGAGATGTGGGGACGCAATCACAGCGCCCCACGGAAAGACCTGCTACTGGAGATCGCAGCAGGAATACGGCTCCAGGCCAATCATCTTCGAAGGAAGGGACCTTGAAGTTGACATGCTACAAGTGTGGCAGGATTGGTCACATTTTGTCTGACCCCACATGCCCGCAGTACAGGAAACCCGAGCAGCGACAGATGTACACAGCTCAGGTTGTAGATGACAGGTCCAGTGATGAACGACTGGATGAAATGCAGCGCCTGGAGACACAGGATGAAACAATGAGACCCAATGTCAATGAACCAGCTGACAAGGACCCCAACGAACAATCCTCACAGGACAATTGTCCTGATGGCTCCCAATATGATGATGAGGAGCCATGTTATGACAACTATGAAGGCTATACGCTGCCGTCGGACGATAAGGAGCTCGAGTACATCCAAGCAATGAATGATGACGTGGAATGGGGCAGCGCTCCCATTCCTACTGACAACACAGAAGGGAGCACAAGCTCTAGCCCCTTCCCTGACCAGTTAGAAGGTGTGGACTGGAGGCCACGTTGTGCGAAAGCTATCAGCATGCACTGTGGGTTCCTGGAGACATCTGGGAATTCACCCCGCGTGATGGTATTATGCACACCCACAGTTGTGTAGTGTGTGCACAGTTCAAAGAGCACCTCATAGTCGCTGAGGCCCTCCAAGACAAAGCAAAGTTGTCTGCATGGGATATATGCGACAAATATGAGCAGGACCTCATCCAACTCAGATGGGACCTTGCACACGAGGGAGGGCGCTTGCCCCGACTAGTGACCAACATTGTCAAGGTGCTGGAGCAGCGGATCCACCAATTGAACTTTCAATTGGGGATCTTCAAGATGCTCAATAACCGCATGACAGATCAATATAACGAGATAATACAAACGCCTCAATGTTTCCCTCTGCAGATAGAAAATCGAGTTTTGGCAAGACCAGTACGAGTACCTCCAAGGGAGGTACAGAGCACTGGAAGAACAGGTGCTGGATCGCCAGCCTGACATTCTATCCTCGCTCAGAAGCAGAGATGGGGATATCTGAATGACTACAGTGCCTGCTATACTCGAGCGCCTGAATCGGGATAACTGGCCAGGGACCTCAGTGTGGACCACAGGCATGGGAGACTTGTCTGGGCTCCAACAGCATGCAAACGGGTCGGACGACGATTCTTCCGTCTGCTTCAGTGAGGTAGCACACATTGCGGCTGCACACAATGATACAAATGAGATGCATGAGTGTGAATTCCTGCGGCCCAACGTTGCAGTAATGTAAATGAAGAACATCCACCAACGCGAGGACACGATCACCATTGCATGGCAGTGCTAGTCAAAGTGAACGGACTAGAGGCATATGCCTTGTTGGACTTGGGAAGCACCACCATGTCAATCACCCACAACTTTGCCCAAGTGGCGAAGTTAACAGTCATGCAGTTGGAGAACCCAGTCCCACTGCAACTCGGAACAGTCGGCAGTTGTTCCATGATTAACTTCGGAATGAAAGCTCACCTCAAGCTAGGCTTGGCTGTCGAGGAGGATGCATACCTCGACATTGTCAATATCGACCGATACAACATGATCATAGGCATCCTGTTCATGCACAAGCACAGCCTTGTGCTTGACTTCAGCCATGATGTCCTGAGCTGCCAAGGCCAGACAATTCCAACCCTGACCCTTGGTCAGAAAGATCTCATGCTTGCTAAAAAACGAGTCCTTTGTGCATGCACACCTGTTGCCTCTGATGGGCAACCAGTGCATGCATCCAACTGACTACCACCTAGTGCTGTGGTACCCTCATGAGAACACAATATCCACAGCACAGGCACGAGCATACTTCGTCTTAAGAGGGGGGAGGGAGAGCATGTCCAACTTTTGGATACAGCACCAAAGGACACCCGCAAGGATCTGCGGGTGCCCATCAATCTAGAAAAGATCTGCGAACGTTGGTACATGGAGTATGCGGACATGTTAAATGGAGTTCTACAGAAACTCCCTCTGTTGCAAGAGATCAATCACAGGATCCCTCTAATTGACAATAACAAGTGGTATACCTACCACTTACCATGCTGCCCGGACACCATAAAGCCACAGCTCATGGACAAGTTGCGGACATATGTAGACACAGGGTGGTGGATCCCAAGAATGGCAGCGCAAGCCGCACCTTTGTTATGCATCCCTAAGAAATCAGGGAAGCTATGAACAGTCATAGATTGTCATCAGCATAATGACAACATGGTCAAAGATGTGACTCCATTTCTGGACCAGGATCAGATCTGGATGGATGTAGCATGAGCGAAGTATCACTCAAAAATTGACTTATCCAATGTGTACAAGCAGGTACGCATCGAGCCGGAAGACATTTACAAAACTGCATTTGCAACGGTTTTCGGCACTATGGAAAGCAATGTGATGCAAGCAGGCAATTGCAATGTGCCCCCCATGTTCCAATGGTTAGTAACCATAATCTTCCAAGATACAATAGGCACGTTCGTGCATGTCTATCTTGACAACTTATTTGTCTTCAGCTATACACTGGAAGACCACAAACAACACCTGGAATATGTATTCCAGAAACTACACAAGTTCTACCTCTTCCTGGAGAAGGAGAAGGGGGATCTTTATTCAGCAGTATGGACTGTCTTGGCCATCTAATTGATGACTGGGGCCTCCATGCAGACGTGGATAAGATGGCCCAAGTTCGCAACTGGCGCACTCCTCAGAACCTTAAAGACATGCAATGGTTCTTGGGCCTCATCCAATATCTGGCGCATTTCATGCCAGATGTCACATCCTATACTGGCCCACTCTCTGCAATCTGCAGGAATGGGCAACCCTTCTACTAGAAGCCACTGCATGAGGCATGCTTCAATAACATTAAGGTGATTACATGTAAATCACCTGTACTCAAACTGATCGACCTGCAAGCAAGCAATCCGATCTGGGTTATCTGTGATGCGTTGATGTCTGGTATTGGTGCTATGTACAGCCAAGGGGAAACGTGGCAGACATGCTGCCCCACCAGCTTCATGTCCAAAAAGTTCACTTCTGCACAGATGAACTACCACATCTTCAAGATGGAAACAATTGCCATACTCGAAGCACTGTTAAAATGGGAGGATAAACTCCTCAGCTGGAAAATCCTGGTGGTCACAGACCACAAAGCATTGGAATTCTTCAAAACGCAGCATCATCTGAACAGCAGGCAGGTGTGCTGGATGGAATTCCTTGCACGGTTCGACTACAACATAACATATGTCAAAGGAGAAATGAACCTGGTAGCAGATGCGCTGTCCAGGTATTATGAGAACGATAACTGGGATGAGTTGTGTGACGCGTCCCTGTATGTCAACGCAGACTCTTGGCTTGATCCTGAAGGAGAGGATCTGCCTTGGGATCACTTTGAGGAAAGCCGAGTGATGCAGGACACCAAAGGGGAGCCATGCATTTGCCCCCAATGGCAACGACAAGCACTGTGTGTCGCAACTATGGCCTTTGGCCACGATTGTGACTACCACACAAGCACATGCACAAGTACCCATGACACACACGCCTCCTGGGACACCCAAGCTAAAGAGGGGATCGTTAGCGATACCTCTAAGTCCACAAGTCCCGCCCCTAAAGCCAAGTTATAGTCAAGTGTTGAAGTCGAACCCGGGGTCACGTGATCCTGGGAAACCTCATGTGACCACATCATGAGATCAGTCACGTGACCCCTCCGCACTTTCAAGATCATGTGACGTGTTATGTGCCCAAGTCCAGTCACATGCCCCTAGCGGACAAGCGGTCTGGATGGTGCAAATGGCCCGCTTCGGAAGAGCAGTCCGCCCAGTTACCGATGTCTGGAAGACAATCGGAATGACCAAGTCAACCCCGAGATCCCCGGCCCAATCAGAAGGGCTTACTCAGCTGTGTAGCATTGCGCAGCAGCCTTACTCATCTGCGCAGCAATCACGCCATTGCGTAGCAGAATGAGTCATGTACTTCTAGACTCCGACATACAGCTGACTGATCACCTTGTACCATATACGGTTAAGATTCGTACCTGCAGTCTGTTGATTGACCTACCCTTAAGTAGCGCACGGACCACCCTGTATTAGTATATAAGACCTGTGAATTGTAGCGAATAGTCCCCAGACTATTCTCTTGTCTACCCCCACCATTGACTCTGGAGCCTTACCTCCACCTTGCCATCTCGCTCCTCTTCGCCTATTGTTCCCTCCTTTGTCTTTGGTACAGTCACCTCCAACTTCAAGCTCAAGTCACCTCCAACTTCAAGCTCAAGTCACCACCCTTTCTACTGCTCAACCAGTAGTAAGTTCGCGACACTGTGACGAGCAGATGAGCTAGTCTCATTTGCTCCTAAATGTGCAGTTGCAGAAGTAGTCGAGGCATGACAGCCCGGGGCAGCTGAACTAGCAGCCCACAATGAGAATGGAGGCGACGTGCTGCCTATCGAACAAACATCGCCAAAGGTCAGCAATGATCTGACAATTGAGGAATCCCTGGGACAGCTCCCAGACCTCCGTCCCCATGTAGAAGGCGATCGCTCACTGCTGGAAGATATCAGAAGTGGATATGCAAAGGACCCACTGTGTTCCAAGGTGCTCGATAACATCGGGCACCACCATAATTTCGAGGCATTAGACAGACTCCTGTATATGCGGAACCATGCAGAGACATCTGTGCTCTGCATACCCTCAATCGTGCAGCACAAATGTCGGCTGACAGAAGTCATTATCGCCCAAGCACATGAAGTGTTGGGACACTTTAGACCACAGAAAATGGCAGACTATATATGCTGCCATTATTGGTGGCCACGCATTGGTCAGGACATTGAGCAGTATTGCAAGACATGCCCAATCTGTCAGACCATGAAGTCCAGCACTCAACGAGTACCAGGACTTCTCCATAGTCTGCCAATCCCCGCACGACCCTGGGGTTCCATCGGGATAGACTTTGTTGGCCCATTCCCAGAGTCCAACAGCTACAACTACCTCTGGGTGGTTATCTGTCATCTAACTTCTATGGTGCACTTAGTGCCTATACATACAACAACCACGGTGAGTGAGCTTGCAGGGCTTTACTTCCACAAGATTGTCCGCCTCCATGGACTCACAGAAACCATCATCTCCAATTGAGACTCCAAATTCATGTCCAAGTTTTGGCGCAAAATACACAAGCTTCTGGGCACAAAGCTTCTCATGTCAACTTCATTTCACCCTCAGACAGATGGGGCATCAGAGCGCGCGATATGCTCCATCGTGCAAATATTGCGTATGATGGTATGACTGGACCAAACAGATTGGATGGATAAGATCCCCATGGTGGAGTTTGCTCTGAATTCTGCCATCAGCAGCTTGTCCAGGTTCACCCCATTTGATCTCAACTACAGATACATGCCCAACTTGAGCCCAGGTCTCACACCAGAGCCCAGCAGCATGCCAGGTGTGAAGCATTTTGTATCGCGTGCGCTGCAGAATTTAGTGGACATACATGATGCGATCATTGAAAGTTGAGTGCGTCAAACACACAACGCCAACTGTCACCGATGCGAAAGTGATACGTTTGTGGTTGGTGACCTTGTCTATGTTTCAACGGAGGACTTGTCACTCCCAAAAGAGAGGGCAACAAAATTATTGCCGAAATATGTTGGCCCTTTCAAGGTGCTCGATGCCCAGCCAAGCACATTGTCATATTGAATTGAATTGCCAACTCAGTTACAAGCACGGCATTTACATGATCGCTTCCACCAGAGCAAGCTCCAACCTTATCAAGTGAATGATGATGCGCTCTTTCCTCACCAGGAGGCGCATGCATTTTATGACTTTGGTACCCCTGATGACCAGGAGTGGCTGGTCAAGGAACTCGTCTCACACAAGTGGGAAAGGAACAAACTGTCATTCCAAGTCCTCTGGAATATGGGTGATACTACCTGGGAATCACATGAGGAATGTAAGGACCTGCAGGCTCTTGATGAGTACCTGCAGCTGTATGGGGTCGATGTGCTGGATGACCTCCCGCACTGACCTGTCACAGCACAACCTGTTGGGCTGCATGCCAACTGATCAATCAACCAAGTACACGAAGGCATCATGAGACACTGATGCGATCAATTATTCGGTTATGGCACAAATAATTTTGCACACTATTGTGTCTCTATTACTCGTTTGGCCTTTATAACTCGTGCACATGCCCCTACTCAGCCACCTGTCTGCCCATATGTCCTCGCACCACAACAATCCCTCGCCCACCTTACCAGCCATTGCCCCCAAAGCTGAGCCCTGGTCATTCAATGCTAGGGCTAATACCATCACTCATGTGCCTCGCGTATGTGCCACTTGCTCAGTATGGTCCACACACTACATGCAGGCAGTCCTGAATTGCAACCCATCTCTCAATGTTGCAATGAACAAATGTGATGCATTCATCCGAGGACCCCTGACCCTCAAAAACGACTTGATGTGCTCAACCAACAATGCATTTCACAACGAAATCACGGCGATACACACTGCTTCCACACTTTGGAGTAAGGACCTCGATGATTTATGAGGCCACTTCGCTGATGCCAAAGACACGATCCATCGTCAGTGTGGTGAGATTGATAACCTTGAGAGTGACCTGCATAATGAATGCAAGACTGTTGACGACCTAAAAGATGAGATCAATGACCTCCGCACCCGAATCTGCGACCTTGAGCATGGGCATGGCACTCAACAATGCAAAGTACTGCATTGTCGATCCTGATCAGAGTCCCCAATGGGCTCCCACTATGTGTCAAGTCAATTGTTCACACCAGCGTCCACTATCAAGGGAGATGGTGATGTCGATTCCCCAGCCTTCCCCCGGAAGCACCTTTTATCTCGATTAGCAGATTGCTCTGCCGCCACATCGTCATCCACTTCTCTCATCACCAAACCCCCCTTGCCGTTACCTGTGGCACCTCAGATCGGCACCAATCTTGCGTCGTGCCTATCCAATGCCCAGCCCAATGCCATGGAGGCATCCATGCCCCACCCATCTTCTACTTTTGTGGAGTCAGTACGATTCCACTCTCTCCTACCAGTGTTGTACTTTGCTGGGAATGTTTTGTGTATGCTGGTGCTGTTGTAGTATGGATCAGCTGCGATCTACCTGAATGGGACATCTGCCATTCTGCCTGATAGCACACTGGACTTAGCTGCCCATCTGCACTACATTCTTGCGATGGGCAGCCTATCTTACAATGGCGAGCCTCAGTGGATGACCTCGCTGATTACTTGCGCATATACTACCAGCCTGCCTGTACAAAATTGTATCGCAGTGCAGCTCCCCATTCCCCTGGGCAATCTCTTTTTGGGGGGGAGGAATGGGGTCCTAACCTCACCGCTGAAGGATCCCAACAGCAATGAATGGTTGGACGCCCTGTTTGCAAACCCGGGAGGGCATGCTGCCGCATACATTAATCAGATCTGATACACCTGTCGCGATCGCGGCCTTCGGCCGCGTTCACGACCTCCACGCACACTCCTGGATCACATGACCTTAAGAGGGGATCGAGAACGATGCCCCTAAGTCCACCAAGTCCGCCCCTAAAGCCAAGTTATAGCCAAGTGACCAAGTTGAACTTAGGGTCACGTGACCCTAAGGAAGTATCACGTGACCGGTCACGTGATCTTCCCCCACTTTCCAGGTCACATGACCTGTCACATGACCCAGGCCGATCACGTGATCAAAGAACACGTGATCCTGTCCGCTTTGGACGAGTTACTAAGCCATTGACCAATACCTGGAAGGTCATCAAGATTACCAAGCCAAAGGACGCTTACCAAGACAAAGGGAATCCCCGATCAGATCTGGGGATTCCCCAGGGGATTCCCCATAGCCTCTCCAGAGTACGTCCCATATCGGGAACCTCAGCAGATCTTGGATTTCCCCAAATCCCCGATAAGATCTGATAGCCTCTCCATAGACTCTCCTGACCGTGTACCATATATGGATAGATTACACCTGTCACCTGTACTGGTGCCGGCCCTAAAGGCTGCGCACAGACCACCCTGTATTAGTATATAAGACCTGTGAATTGTAGCGAATAGTCCCCAGACTATTCTCTTGTCTACCCCCCACTGTTCACTCTGGAGCCTTCCCTCCACTTGCACATTGTCCACCTCGCTGTCCTCTGTTGTTCACTGTCACTCCTCATCCTTTGGATCAGTCACCTCCAACTCAAGTACTCCGTCGCCCCCTACTGCTTGCATTAAAGTAGTAAGTTCGCGACAACACCCCACTGGAGATACGCACCAATCTCCATCAACGAGCACTCCTCCTATGGGAGGAGATACAGTTACACCCCATACAAAACACCAAAGAGCTGTCCCCACACGCAGACGTCAGAGTGTGGAAAAAATGGCTCAAGGCCATGCAGGAATCAGATGGCAATTTCACATTCACTGGCATCCCCCAAGTAGGCCAGGGTTATCTAGCAGCACACATCGAGGGTGTGCGGACCACCATTCTTTTTATTCCTGCAAACACCAAAGGGGTTCACATGCACGGACCTATTTAGAAAGCAATATTATGGGCTGCGGCTGCAGTATTCAGCATGCCACGCCGCTACTTGCGGATCTTAGACTGGTTGGGTCTGCAGATCGCGGAAATATGTTGTACGCATCAGTACGATGCCACACGATTTGGCGATGAGAACCATCTCAGAATACATGAGATGGCTCATTACTTAGCATCCATCGGCGTCACTGAGGACGAGGCAGAGCGACTATGCCCATGGGCAGTAGCATTCATCGAGATGGACCTCGAGAAGCACCCAGACAGCTGGCACGCCCATGATCTGCAAACTGCAAAGCAGCATGCGCACACCCTTATCAATGTGGACCCATCTTTGGTCCTCAAACATGTCCCTACAGATGTGCCAGGGTACTACAATCTGAATCTCAAGCAAAACCGTGCTACGCACAGTGCACGTCGTACCTCACAAGCCAATGAGAGTACACCAGGCGATGCCATCGCAGGTCCCTCCTCCATCACACCACATGAGGACACCCACATGGACGCTACTGACGATACCATGTCTGGTGATGTCCAGCTCAATTACGAGACTGAGGACAACGAGGATAAGCAGATGGGCCCTGCCTAGAGACTCACCAAACGCATTCCCACCTGTGCCAGTTACACACCCTGTTCATGCCAGGCCTCTTGGCCTTTTTTTATCTTTCCCATTCCTGTCATACTCAATATGTCTATCCCAGTTACCTGTGGCCAGTGGCCACCTATCGTTTGCATAACATGTATCTGCTGTTAGCATAACATGTGCCTCGCATGTGTGGTTGTACTTGTGGCACCCAACAAACAAATATAGTATTTATGAACACATCATGACCTAACCCTGAGAGTCTGTCTTAGAGGGGGAGGGTGTAAGGCAGCAGTCTATCCACCTCCACCTTACCTTGTTATTCATCTGTCATGTGCACGCACGCACATAAATATAGCAAGCACATAATATATTGTGTGCTCCCGAGGAGCATGCAGACCAGTATGATATGCTGTACAAATGTGCACCCGACCATGGAGCACGGTCATGTACTTGACCAAAATATGGCATGGATATTACATGCCGCATGTGTACATGTTTCATATACATTAAACATGAGTAGATGCTGCACAAAGCAAAGCATCACATATTATAAGAAGCAACTCAGTAATGAGTTGCCACAGACAGGGGAATGCTCGCCATGTGAGCATTAATGTATATAGCACATAGATAAATATAGTATAAAGACTACATGTATATAAAGACCTGCTCTTCCACCTTGGAAGAGCAGACTTTTACTTCTTTATGCAGCTTAGCAATAGACCGATTGATCTGGTTCTGTTGCTTGAGCTCTTAAGAAGGTCTTGAAGTCTTTAACAACCTCAATAACTCACAACATGTCCTTGGACGTGTTCCACACAAGCACAACAGATCTCTTCAGTGCTGCACTGTTGAACATTGTCCTGCTCAGCTTGTAGATGTGACACTCTGAACACCAATGTTGCAAGCATGAGCAAATGTGATAGCTTACATAGAAGCCACGTCATCACATATCAGTGTGTTGTTGAATACAAATGTGATTGCTTCAGACACTTTATCTGGATAGCTGATGAACAATAGGGCAGACTGTACTTTGCATGGGATTGCATTTTTTAGTCTCTGTAAGTAGAGTTTAGCACAATGATCGTCAGTGGCCTGGAGTAGATAGGAGATAGGGCTACAGCATGCACTTCAGCGGGAATCTGAGCACATCGATCCTACACCCATTTCTTGCCCTCATGTATGTGTTCATCCTCGACAACAACAATATATAGTTTGCTACTTGCTACGACCTCCAGCACAGCATGGGTATTCAACAGGCAAGTCCATGTCCATGCTGGTGTAGTCATCCAATTGGCCTTGTTCAATGTAGACAGGACTCCCATTGGGGCTCTGGACTGTCACAGTCAGTCAACAAGTCGGCTTGTGGGGCCAGGTAGGGAGTCCTAGACACCGACTCATTCCAGTTCAGGCAGTGGCTGTAACAGCCAAGGTGAAATTGGATGGACAGTACCACTCTCATCCATAGGCGATGGAGGGTTGGGATTGCGGACAGTACACAGAGAAGATGACCTTTGAGATTGGTATAATGAGCCATGTTGCGAAACATGCTGTGCTAGAGGATTGGTGAGTGAGTTGTAGGTGAGCTGTGACTCAGAACAGGAAGCCCAGATGGCTTGTGACAGTGTTTGTAAAGGGCCAGCGGGAGACTGAATATTGGAAGGCATATTAATGGTGTCCATATAGCATGAATCGCCATCCATTGGCTCAGAAGGGGCATCGTAGGGTGGTGACTCAGGCTCTTTGGGATAAGTGTCGTATATGTAAGGCAAGTAATATGAGGATTGCCAATATGTGAGCCCCAGAGGCATCATAACCTCCTGCTTTCTGACTGGAACCAGAAGCCCTGTCTCACACCTTTGGGATCTTCCTCAGCCATTGTATGAATCTACCAACAAACCTGTATTTGTGCCGCCTCATTGTAGTATTCCGATGGGTATAATGGCCCATCTGCATCTACAGTGGGTTTACATAGATTTGTCAAGGTTGATTAGAACTAAGGAAGCCCAATGTTGAGATGGCTGACCTTGCGGAACCAGAAGGTGTTCTGAACCCCTTCGGGGTCACTTTCATAGCTCACCCTAACATGTAGTCGCTGATCGATTCTGATAGAACCTAGCTTGTCTTGAGGATCTGCTGGCACAGCATGGTGACATATCTTCATGAATTTGACCTTTTGTAGTTGGGCCAGTTTCTTTGGATTGGTGGGGACCTTGTGTTTGCTAGGTGCAGATGCGGGTCAGTTGTTGCTCAACAATGTTGTGGTAGCACCAGAGAAGTGCTTTGTGTGTCACAAACTTACTACTTTTAACAAGTAGGGAGGATGGCAACTGTGGCTGAGAGTTGGAGGTGACTGTACCAAAGGATGAAGACAGAGAGGTGAAGCAGGAAGAGCAAGAGGACAAAAGGCACAATGGCTAGATGGAGGGGAGACTCCAGAGTGAGAAGTGGGGGGTAGACAAGAGAATAGTCTGGGGACTATTTGCTACAATTCACAGGTCTTATATACTAATACAGGGTGGTCTGTGCGCAGCTTTAGGGCCAGCACCAATACAGGTGACAGGTGTAATCTATCTATATATGGTACAAGGTCAGAAGAGTCTATAGAGAGGCTATCAGATCTTCATCAGGGATTTGGGAAAATCCAAGATCTAAGGAGATTCCTGATATGGGGTGTACTCTGGAGAGGCTATGGGGAATCCCCTGGGAAATCCCAAGATCCAATCGGGGATTCCTTCCATATTGGTAAGCCTCTTGGCTTGGTAATTTTGATTACCTTCCAGGTATTTGTCAATGGCTTAGTAACTCATCCAAAGTGGATGGGATCATGTGATCAGCCTAGGTCATGTGATAGGTCATGTGACCTGGAAAGTGGAGAAAGATCACATGACCGGTCAGGTGATACTTCCCTAGGGTCATGTGACCCTAAGTTAGACTTGGTCACTTGACTATAACTTGGCTTTAGGGGCAGGGTTTGTGGACTTAGGGGCATTGTTCTCGATCCCTTCTTAAGGTCATGTGATCCAGGAGTGTGTGTGGAAGTCATGAATGCAGCTGAAGGCCATGATCGCGACAGTATCCCCTCTTTAGGCTTTCCTTGTGCCTGCAAGGCTTGAACTTGTCTGTGTCGGGTTTTGAATGTGTGTAGTAGTTCTTTGGCATGTGTTAATTCTTTGGCAGGTAGCCAGGAATTTTCGGAGTCAGGGTAACCTTTCCATTTGACTAGGTATTGTGTGCTTTTCCTGTTTCGTGTAGGCCAGGATTTAAGAATTTGTTCTATCTCGTAGTGTCCTTCTTCATCACCAATGATTTCTGGTGGTGGTCATTCAAGGTTAGGGCCATGTGAGGCTGTTTCAACATATGGTTTCAAAAGCGAGTTATGAAATATGGGATGTATCTTTATTGTTGGAGGTAGTTCTAATTTGCAGTTAGTAGCGGTAGCCCATAGTACTTTAAAGGGGCTGTAGCGTCATGGTGCGAGTTTGGCTTTAGGATGGGTAGTCTGGAGATTTGTAGCTTCAAGTAGAACAAGGTCGTCTTTGCAGAAGATGTGTGATGGTTCAGGGGGCTTTCCCTTGTGCATTTCATTAGCTGTGAGTAGTAGAGCCGCTGTGACTTCTTTGTGTATTTGCTCTAGGTATTGTACGTGTTTGTCAACACTTTGTAGTCTGGTATGAAGGTACAAGGGTAGTTTAAAGGTGGGTTGAAACCCATACCAGACTTCAAATGGTAATTTATAGGTGCTGCAATGAGGGTGTGCGTTATGTGCGATTTCAATGATAGGGAGTAAGTCTGCCCAATTATCCTGCTGGAAGTTTCCACAGATGCAAAGGTATTGCTCAATTTCCTGGTTAATGTGTTCAGATTCTCCATCCGTTTGTGGTTGAAATGCTGTAGAGAGCCTTTGCTCGATCCCTAATTTTTGCCATAGTTCTCAGGTTACTTGTGCTGGAAATTGTGGTCCACAGTCCAAAATGATTGTTAGCAGGAAACCTGTGCATTTCCATACATTGTCCATTAGTAGTTGGCTAGTTTGTTCTGCAGTGATTGTCTTGTGGCAGGGCAATAGAATGACTGCTTTGCTGTGGCGATCTACGACTGTAAGGATACTATCATATCCTTTTGACTTTGGAAGGTCTACGATGAAGTCCATGGTAATGGTTTCCCAAACTCTGGTAGGGATTTCATTTGGTTTGATTGAGATCTTGACTGGGGGGCATATTTTTGTCGCTTGACAAGTAGTGCATCCTTTAACATAGTGCTTTACAAATTCTGTGATTCCTGGCCACCAGTATTCTCACGTGATAAGTTCGATGGTTTTCCATTCTCCAGGGTGGCCTAGTAGGTCATTGTGAAAGGTCTGTACAGCTTTGCATTTGAGGTCGCCATCATTAGGGATGTAGATGAGTCCCTTGTTCAAAATAAGGCCTTCTTCATAGTTCCAATCTTGTAGGCCTTTAGTAACGCTTCTAGGGCCACTAACGAGGATTTCTTTTAACAGCTGGCCTGTAAGGCGATCCAATTTTATCACATCTTGTATTGCAGTTTTTAAATTCGTGTTTAGTGCAATAGGAATTGCCATGGTATGTAGTGCTTGAATTCAAAATTTGTCTGGGGTGAGCAGTATTTTTTCTGCATTATCAGATGCTATCCCCTCTTTATAATCTGGATGCCAGGACAGAGCATCTGCTTTATTCATTTTGCCCAGTTTTGGAATGATTTCATAGTGAAAGTTGCTGAGAAAGAGTGACCAATGTGCTTGGTGGCATGACAGTGTTTGCTTTGTAGTGAAGTACTTGAGGTTTGTAGTGAAGTACTTGAGGTTTGTGTGGTCTGAAAAGATCTTTGTGGTATGTGGACTACCCTGTAGGTAGTGTCAAAAGTGCTTCAGAGCATGTATAATCACTAGTAATTCTTTGTTATGAATTTCATAGTTGCATTCTGCTGGCTGTAGTGACTTTGAGTAGTAGGCGACAGGATGTGAACAACCTAATGCATCGTTTTGTTCAAGTATAGCTCTGGTAGCATAATCACTGGCATCTGTGATTAGGGTAAATGTGTTATGATCCTGAAACAGCACCCATTAATTTTTCCTCCCTCGTCTCCTCTCGCTAGCAGCTGCCAATAGCTGCCGACCTGACCTTCTCCTGATTATTTCTCCATCTCATATGACTCCTACTTGTTTCCAAGGTTACTCCTTTATTTGTCCAAACATTCTCCCTTAGTTTCCCCTTTCTTATTTCACTCTAATACCACTTTCAAGTTGCACCACTTACTTTTACCTTTCTTGGAACTGCCAGCTCATTCTCCAAAGTGGTACCACCTCTTAGTATTATTCTGAGCATGTATATAAGACCCTCTACTTCAAAGAGTTAGGCCTTAAGCCTGACTTGGTTTGCAATACCAAGACTTGTTGCTTCTAAAGCGCCTTTCAGGTTTTCCCGATCATATCCCTTTCGTGCTCTTACATTTGCTACATCCCTTTATCTATCAGGGATCTCTCTTTAACATACCAATATCAGAACTCTGCTCCTGCAGTGTCTCACTAGGAGGACACCATCTCTAGTAGAGAAGCTCCCGAAGACTACCACTATTTGGAGGCGTTATACGTGCGCCCATCGGAAACTGCCAATCACCCTTGCTGTCGATCACTAGTTGTCCAGGTCACCCTCATTGTCAACCACCTTTGCGACCAACATAGAGGAGAGTGTTACTCCCTTGTTCAGATCATCATTGCGACCAGTATAGAGGAGCAGATACCTCCCTTGCTTGGATCATTGTTCTCAGACCCAACAGGACTTGTGCTACAGAGCAATAGCCATTGAAGCTTACTATACATCTGCTGACCATGGTTACCAACTTCATATCTCTGGAACCAGCTGCCAACTACCTGCTGATAAATTGCTACTGACAAACCAACCCATGCATGTCACACCTTTAGGACCCTTGGATCCTAACAAAATGGACAATCATAGTCCGGGAGCACAAGGTGTCGTGAACTTACTACTTGTTGAGCAGTAGAGAGTTTGGCGACTTGGGCTTGGAGTTGAAGGTGACCGTACCAAAGGCAGAGGAGGGAACAGTGAGCGAGGAGGAGGGACAAGATAATCCGGAGGGAAAGCTCCAGAGTGAAGATGGGGGAAGACAAGAGAATAGTCTGGGGACTATTCGCTACAATTCACAGGTCTGATATACTAATACAGGGTGGTCCGTGCGCTACTTAAGGGTAGGTCAATCAACGGACTGCAGGTACAAATCTATCCATATATGGTACAAGGTGATCAGTCAGCTGTATGTCGGAGTCTTAATAGTACATGACTCATCCTGCTGCGCAATGGCGTGATTACTGCGCAATGCTGCGCAGCTGAGTAAGGCCCTTCTATTGGGCCGGGGATCTCGGGGTTGACTTGGTCATGCCGACCGTCTTCCAGGCGTCGGCTACTGGGCGGACCGCTTTCCCGAAGCGGGCCGGACGTGCCGTGCGGACCGTGTGTCCGATAGGGGCGTGTGACTGGACTTGGGCACGTGACACATCACGTGATCTAGAAAGTGCGGAGGGGTCACGTGACCGGTCACGTGGTATGGTCACATGAGGTTTCCCAGGATCACATGACCCCGGGTTTATCTTCAACGCTTGACTGTAGCTTGGCTTTAGGGGCGGGACTTGTGGACTTAGAGGTATCGCTAGCGATCCCCTCTTTAGCTTGGGTGTCATGGGGGGCAAGTACGTCACAGGTGCTTGCGCACGTGCTTGTGCGGTAGTCACAATTGCGGCTGAAGGCCGCGGTCGCGACACAAGGACTGGTAAAGTAGTCAAAGTGCATTGTAATGCGGTGAATGCATTTTTGCATGAAGGAGTCCAGTTCCAAGGCATTGTCTTCTTGGTTAGATCAAATAGTGGTCATGCTAATGTTGAATAATCTTGTACAAAGTGGCGATAGAAATTACAAAAGCCCAGGAATTTCTGTATATCTTTAATCGACTTGGGGCGTGGCCAATCTTTAATAGCTTTGAGTTTAACTAGGTCCATGTATAGTTCTCCTTCAGAGATAATAAGGCCTAAATATTCAACCAAGCGTTGGTTGAAAGAATGCTTGGAAGGCCACAAGTAGAGGTCAAGTTCTAGAAGGCGTTTGAGAATGCGGTGCGTAAAGGCAAGCAATGCATTTAGGGTTGATGCAAATATGAGGATGTCATCAAGGTAGACAATGACATGTCCTGTAGCAATGAGGTCGGCTAGTTTTGTATCCATGAATAGGGGGTTTCAAAGTTTACTTATTTTGGGCCATTAATATTACCATTAAGTGATTTTTAGGGCCAAATCCAAAATAATGCAACCAATAATGGGTGAAATTAATGGAACTTTGAAAGCCCCTAATGTCTGGAATGTCGCAGGGGTGTTGCAAAGCCCAAATGTCATGACTTTTGATTCGTAAAGACCGAGAGGGGTCTTAAAGGCAGTTTTCCATTCATCGCCTTCTTGTATTTGTATATTGTTGTATCCCCATTGTACATCCAATTTGGTAAAGAATCGTGCACCGAGTAGTTTATCCACTAGTTTGGGTATTAGAGGGATAGGTGCTGCATTCTTTCCTGTAATCTCATTGAGAGGACAGTAGTCTTGTACTGGTCGAAGTTTGCTATCTTTCTTATCTATGAAGAAGAAAGGGCATGCGAAGGGGGACTCAGAGCATTGTAGGGTGCCATTCTTGAGGCCAGAGTCAATGTAGTCTTGTAATGCCTTTAATTCCAGTGGTGTGAGTCTGTAAACTCCTGTCTTGCACATCATAGTATTTGGTAGAAGGTCTATCTTGTGATCCCATGGCTGGTGTTTGGGTAGTCATTGTGATTCCTCATCTGAAAAGACCTTTGCATATTGCCAGAATTCCTGTGGAATCTCTACAAGCTTTTTTTTTTTTTTTTTTTTTTTTGAAATCCATTTTTGTGCGCCTCGGGGAGCGGAGCCCCATGTAGCACTTTGTATATTGTATACATGTCTGCTGGTATTCTACTTGTATGAGCCCTAACACTTCGGCTTTCTACCCCCATAGCAATAAAGCTATCGTTGCGCAACATGTCTGCTAGCGTGTGGTGAGCGCGGGTACGTCGCGCCGGGAGGTCGTGGGGAGTGGTGGGAGCGCCTCGTTTGTGAGGTCGTATGTGCGTGGCGCTCGCTGAGATCTCCTGTGTGTCACCGGATACGCGTTGAGAAGTGGATGGGAACGCTTGCGCAGATCCAGCGCGTGCGTTCTGATGT
>QFFA01004274.1:0-47229 GCA_003316565.1 Russula foetens | reverse complement strand
AATCAAGGTCCCCTGCTCTTGTCCTCCGGATCAAGCCACCTTTAACCAGGTAAGCCATCACCTTGGACACGGAAATGGGCATCCTCACCACATCGTATGCCATACAGCACCTCGTGGGCGATGTCCTTGCCCAGCATGCGGTCAACAATCCGTCTGTCAAAGTTTCGTTCCCTCTCGACAATTCCAAGGCTTCTCAGCTCGCGCGTCTCACTGCGGCGAGCGTGACGCTGCAAAATCTCTTTGGTCCAGGCAAAGGTTGCCCTGTTGTCTCTACAACATTCCAAGCTCAGGCCGCTGCTATCAATGCTGGCACCGCCCCGCCACCTCCAACTGTGCCATCGCCCTCGCCCTCTCCTTCACCTAAACCGACATCCTCACAGACACCTCTCCCGACGCCCTCACCTTCCTCGGTGCCTGCGCCTATCCCCACACCATCCTCCGGCACCCCGTCTGCTGCGCAGATCGCGGCGTTAGCACCCCAACTTGGCTTCACCGCTGGCAAGAATCCGACCGGTAGGCTTTAATCCTTGATCACCATCCCAGTATACGCTTAATATGCATCTTTCTTCTCCAGGAACCGGCGACTGTGATGGTGCGGTGAACGGCGCGAATGGCCAGCCGATCAAGATACCGTGCTCCTGCCCTCCGGACCAGGCGACGTTCAACCAGGTGTGATCCATTGTGTATTCTCCCCAGAGTGCGGCGCTTATTACTACTTTCCCGAATGCCACACGTGGCCTAGCATCTTGTTGGGGATGTGATTGCAGGTCATGCGGTGAATAACCCATCTGTGCAGGTGTCCTATCCGCTCGACAACTCGGTACAGTCGCAACTCGCGCGAGTCGACACTGCACTCGTCACATTACAAAACCTTTTTGGCCCAGGAAAAGGATGTCCTGCGGTGTCGACAACGCTCTCTGCTCAGCAGGCAGCGTTGCTGAAACAACTATAAGGGCGTGGCAGTGAATTTCGAAGGAGAACAAAGCCTTGCCTGCCGCGAATGTGGCCGTGGGGACATGATTAGGATCGGTGCTCTATGTGTTGATTTGTGATTTATTTCTTACTTAAAACAATATACTTGCACCTGCGTTGGGCGAAATGCCTTTCCAAGTCTTTCCAGTTCGCCAGGTTATAAACGACGTATATAAACGCTCGCTGTTCACACGGTCACGGCGGTCATCCCATGCGCCACAAACTGCCCACGGTTTAATTGGATCCAAGTTTACCCAGTTCCCTTGACGAGATAAACGGATGGTGCCGCCCGCAATAACGACGACTCGATGTTCAGACGGATGCCAAACACGATCGACCCTGGTCGGCGCTGTGAGCTGTTAGAGGATGCAAACTCGCCGGATTCAAGCAGGAGCAACGTTCAAAGACGGCACGCGGTCATGATATTCAACAAGGGCGCTAAAGCTCACCACAAGGACGCCATGTGGTGCTGCTGGTGACTCGGATATTTTACAGACACTTCAAATTTTACTACTAACAACTCCTGTTGACAACACTGCTGGATCGGGTTGTCCTTTTCCCTCACTTTTCCCTCCTTTCCCCGTTCCTTCCTGGTTCGTGCCGCTAACCTTGATAGTCAATTTATCTCTCTTTCTTTGCCTTGTCTGGCTACAAGTGTATCCTGTTAACTCTTCTTGTGGTTCCGCCTTGCAAGCCAGGTAGCTGTCCTTAGAACTATATCGATACCCAACAACGCCCTCTCCGAGTCCCGAGAAAACCTACCTCATGTCCACGGTGATGGCAACCTCAAAATCTATCCTCACACTCGTCCTGGCTCTTTCCAGCGTTGTCGCCGGCGCACAGTACAGCCTAGTCAAGGAGTATGCCGGGACACACTTCTTTGACGATTGGGACTATTACGGGAATTGTGAGTGGCCGATGACCATCACCCGTCCGCGAGGTTCTCTCTCTAAAGCGAATAAACGTAGTTGACAACCTCACCAACGGCGACGCGATGTACGTACAGCGCAAAGCGCGGCTGAGTGCCCCTCCCCCTCCTTCCTCCGCCGACCTAGTACACGCTTAAGGCTGACCATCCGCTTGCCGTTGTCGGGTATCGAACAGCTTTGTGACCGCATCGCAAGCTGCGTCCGAACGACTCGCGTTTGTCAACTCAGCCGGAAACGCGGTCATGAAGGTCGACAATACGACGAAGGTGCCGTTCAACGAGAAGCGCCACACGGTGCGCATCTCGACCAAGGATCGGTTTGCGGTCGGCAGCGTGTGGATCGCAGACATGCTTCACGTCCCCTTTGGGGTAAGTCACGCATTCGGCGCTCGACCCTTGGATAACGACGGCTGCGACGGGCTCTGGAGAGAGTAGTCCAGCCAGGGCTTTCGAATTCTCGAGTCCCGACGCGGCGTCGAGCCCATCGCCTTCTCCTGCAAAGTCAAACCTAGTCGCGTGTGTCGTCATTTCAACTGGCGCCATTCGCAACTTCGAGAGTATATACTCATGCTGATGCCGCATGCGCCCTCTCTTAGTGCTCCGTTTGGCCCGCCTTCTGGTCTCAGGCGCCGAATTGGCCCACGGGCGGTGAAATCGACACATTCGAGGGCGTAAATATGGTGCACAACTCACAGTCCTCTCTTCACACCGAGCCGGGCTGCACCGTCGTCAACTCAGTTCAGACGAGCACACTCATCAATTCGACGGACTGCTCCTTCCAATCGAACAACAACGAGGGCTGTGTCATAGAGAACCCTGACCCGAACTCATACGGTGCTGCCTTTGCGGCTGGTAGTGGGGGCGTCTTTGTTACGGAGTTTGCGGAAGCGGGTATCTCGTGCGTCGTTCCCAGTCCCACCGCCATTCTCGGATGTCTATCGCTCAACAACAGATTCTCTTCCGTATCAGTGTTTGGTTTTTTTCAGTACGTTCATTCTGTGACCTTCTCGGCCAATGATTATTGATCCTCACCTTGTAGCGCAGCAACGTACCCGGCTCGTTGCAGGGTAACGCGAGCAGCATCGATACTTCAACACTAGGGAAACCCGTTGCGAACTACCCATCTGGTAACTGCAACATTGACCGATTCTTTCAACCACAGAACCTCATATTTGACATCACGCTGTGCGGAGGTGCGTCGTTCTTTTTGATGCGCGAACACGGCAAGAAACTGACGGCCACGACAACACCCTTCCTTTTTTGCCGCCTTTTTGTGTTTCGTCTCGTTTTGTCCTCATCAGACTTTGGTAAGTGCAGCTACGAAACTCGAAATCGCCCGCGCACTGGCCCACCAACTGACCGTAACGCACGCAGCCGGTGACCCTGGAGTATTCGCCGAGACGTGCTCGGGCATTTGCTACAACGACTACGTGATTGGATCACCGAACAATTACGACAATGCATACTTTGAGGTCCGGTCCGTGCGGGTGTTTGGCACATCGTCTGCTGTCGATATTCAGAGTTCCAATAGCGCAAACGGAAACGGCAAGGGTGCCCTTAAACTCGTTGGTGTGGTGATGGCCATGCTCGTACTCCTCATGGCCTTGTAATTTGTCCAGCAGTATCACAGCCTCCAGGAACAGGCCTTTATAACCTACACGTTACAATCAGCACTGTGTGTTGTCGCAGATGTGATGTCTGGTCAGAGTGGGATGTTCCGATCAAAAGTTACAATAACTTTTGGACTGAGTGAAGCTTTATACCCTCTTTGGGTGCTCGTTCACACGTTCACATCACAATGGCGGCGCAGTCGTTGATTTGAAACCTCGTCGGCACGGTGCGAAAGCTGACATACGGTGTCTCCGGAGTCGCTCCTGCCCCTGCCAAGAATTGAAATACTGTGCATTCGGCTGAACACCTCTGCCGTTGGGTTTCTTGTGCCATTCTGTAATCCCCCGGACATCAGAGCTCCCTGAGTCGTCTCGGTCGCTTGCTTTTCCCTACCGATCCTGCTCGACCTATACACCCATACAGCACTGATATTATTTTTTGGTGTCAAAACGACACCGTGCCGCATCACAACACACCGCGCCTCTTCGTTTACCCCGATCATCCGTCCCCTGCGTGTTCACACCCGACTTTCGAGGCCCAGAACAGGGCGACGACCGGGGTCATGTATACCGTGATGTCATGATCATGAAGGAGCTGCCGAACGAAGGTTGCTTGCAGTCCGCGAACCGTGAAAGAAGGGTGCGTTTTCACACTTTCAATTGACCAGCCACCACCCCCTTTTTTGTGGTGGTGGTGGTGGTGGTGGTAGTAGTGGGTTACTACCTGCCTCCTGAACTGAGACCAGTTGATTTCGTAGAGATGCGACCACATCGTTCCGTCCCCCGGCTGCGAGTGTTGACTCGTGCGAATCAGACACACTGACCCTGGCCAGTGCCTGCACGCCACACGGGGTCCAGACCGTGCTACATCAATACGCTCGCATCGTCTCAGAAAGCAAGCTACGACCGGGCAGTCGTGCAGCGGGCGTCCTCAGGATAGAGCGTGAATAACTTCCTTGTGTGGTCCAGTTACTGTAACGTTTCTGGCCCAGATTATAACAGTGCCAGGACTTTTGACAGTTCTGAAATACTGGAACAAAATCAAGGGTCCCTGGGAATCGAACACTCCAACTAAGACTTGCACACTGTCAGGGCTCAGCTGATCGTCTTCCTGTCGCGATGAGGGTCGATGCCGTACAAGACGAGATGAAAACACAGTTCGTGGTTCACAGATACCCGACTTTCTTTGCCTTCTTTGCCTTCTTTCACTCTTCCATCTTCATGTACAATCCAACTACGTGGTTGAGGATTGCGGGAAAGCGATCGTATACAAAAAAGAAATATATATATGTATTTTTACACCCAATGCACATATGTACACGAAAGAAAACGAATACGACACTGTTCTGGCACTGGCGTTATCCGAGTATATACCTAAAAGTATTAAGAACGAACGAACCTATCGCCCTCAGCCAGTGTCAAACTTACGGTGACACCCCCTCCCTCCTCCCAAAAGTCTCTTCTTCGAGCCCAGGAGAAGAGAACGTAGCCGACCGATAGTATCAGGATCAGAAGGAAAAATACTAGACAATTTCGTGAAAGAAGGATGCGTGGACATAGGATGATGAGGGAAACAAAGAAACCAGGGCAGTACTTGGATCGCAGTTTGCTTTTCGCTTTTTCGGAAGCTTCCAACTCGAGGGGGTATTTATTACGCAGCCAACGACCCCGTACTGCCACCGCCCATTCCTGTAACGCCAGCAGAGCTGGGTGGAGTAGAGACAGGAGCACCAGGAGGCGGAGGGGCGGTAGGGTCATCGATTCCCATCTTCTTGCGTACGATCTCGAATGTCTTGAGCATCTTCCTGCGCGCGCCGAGCGCGGCGACACCCTGCGCCTCGAGCGCAGGTTCATCCATGACGACCATATCCTTCCACGTCATGCCTTCAAAGTTGGGCGTATATTTGTGCAGGCGTAATGTGCGCAGCCACCCGGGGACGTCACTGAGCACCGCGGGATCAAAATCATCCTCGTCCTTCTTCGCACCACTGCCTGCTGTGCCCTTGTTGTTCCCCACGCCAGGAGAGCGTCCTCCGGAGCGGCCTGGGCCGCCACGTTGTCCGCTGCCCACGCCGTTCTGTAGCCCGCCAAATGTGCCCAGGCCTCCGCCGATGCCGAGCCCTGGCTGTCCAAAGCCACCCCCAGCAGCTGCAATCTGCGCCGCGAGGAGTTGCGCCTCGGCTGAGATACCCATCGCGTTGGCCATGTTAAGCATATTCATGTTGACGCCGAAGGGGTTTATGCCATTCAACTGTGCAAGTTGGGCCATGCTGAGCCCGTTTGGCATCCCTGTAAGGCCAGGAGAACCCAGCCCAAGGTTGAATGGTCCAACACCCATGCCCAATCCGGCGAGTGCAGCCTGTTGTTGAGCTGCAGCAGCCATTGCGCCACTTCCGTCGTCGCTTCCACCGAAGCGGCCCGATGTATTAGACAGTGCGGGGCTCTGCGCACCAGACCAGTTGCTGCCGCCGCCATTGCGAAGGCTTCTCGAAGAACCACCTTGGACACGCCCTTGTTGCGTCTGACCTTGAATGAGGTCGCCGTCATCGCCATAAAGACCATTGTTGGAGGCTACAGTGGGGATGGCGGTGCCAGTACCAGTGGTACTGTTGTTGGCAGAATCGGCCGCATGACCCTTTGACACACGACGGAATTTTTCGGGTCCATCGAGGCGCGGGACAGTACCGACATAAAGATCATTCAGCTTGGCGGATGCGAGGTCAACTGTCTGGGTAGGGCCAACACTGGGGTTCATCGTCGAAGGCTTTTGGAACATGGGCATGAGCGGTGTGTTGACCATACTTGCCCAACTGTCTCCCACAACGGGCGAGAGGGCATCAAGGCTGCTCCCGCTTCCAGCACCATCAGGGCGAGGAGAACGGATGGTAGCGCTGGCCGCGATACCCGAAAAATCGGTGCTTTGAGGGCGGGATGACTTCGGCTCGACAGAGATTTCTTGCGTCGGTGAACTGTCGCGCTCAGCGACTTGGCCGAGCGAGCTGGCGGCTGCCCAAGCGCCGCGCTCGCCAGCACTCGAGGCGAGAGCAGGAGCGGAGATGCGGTGGGCGGCATTGCTCGCCTTGAGTTTAGCGCGTTGCTGAGCGAGGGTGGCGGCGGCATCACTTGAGTTGCTAAGGCCGTTGGCGGTATCTGGAGAAAGGAAAGAGGAAGTGGAGTCAAATGCGAGGGATTGGCGATTCGGATTGGCAGTGCTACTAAAATTGCGGGTTGAAGGAGAGCTGGGCATATTGGACTTGAGTCCTGGGGACTTCAGACTCATACTAGCAAGCTTGGCCTCCATCTGGCTCTGCATGGAACCCCCGACGGCCGGGCTCAGAAGAGCAGTCATGGGGTCCGCCCTGGCCATTTGTTGGAGGACGGTGATGAAGAAGCGGATTTGAACTTGAGTAGAATGTTGCAAAAGACTGTAGAGAGCGGCTGTGCGCTCGGCTTCGGACAGAACTTTGAACCCTGTAGGAATGATAATATGAGGATGAAGATTGAGGTGAGCAGGAAGGGTTGCTTTACATTGCTCGATGGCACTCAGTTCCTCCTTGAAATTGACGTCGAGAGAGGCAGCAGCCATCTCTTCCTATATGACGAGGAATCGGCCATCCGAAAAAGTGGGTGAGAAGAGCGATGATGACGACGGATTGAGAATATTCACTGACCAGCGTGACTTCATAATGATGAAAATTCTCAAACCATTGGTCAATAGCATCCGCTGGGCAAAGCGGTCAGAATGAGGGCCCGGATATAGAAAACATAGAGACATCAGAAGAAACATCATGTCGATGCGAAGGATTCGACAGCTCGTCATACGAGGGGGTAAGGGAAGGAGAGTACCGAAGAGGGCAACGCAAATGGACGCAGAGCGGGGGGAAACGAGGGTACGCCGGCGTTAAACAGCGTACCAAACCCATTACGTGCATAGAGATAGTCTGTCAAACCCCTCACCGCCCAAAACAAGGGAAGAAAAAGAAGAGAGAGAAACGAGTAGAGAGCTCACCTTCTGGGGTTTGAAAGGTGGCACTGCCGAGGAGTTCACTAGTCGGGCGTCCACTAGGGGGCCCGCCTCCGGGACGAGGAGAAGCGAGATTGAAGGCTTGCTGTGTACCCGCTGAGGGGCGAGCGGCAGGGCCCATCGAGGCGCGGGCATTGGCGTTCTTGCCGTTCGCGCCTTGAACGGGGGAGGGGCTTGGGCTAGGAGGTGGCCTTAGTGAGGACATCTTGAGGGAATCGCTTTAAGCCGGGGGCGTCGCAAGGAGCGAGTGAAGAGTGAAGAAAAGGGAGGGTAAGAGGGGAGAGAGGGGAGAGAGAGATGAGAAAGGGGTAGCTCGTGTTTTGATGATGATGGGTGATAGAGGCCGACGTCGAGTCGGTGGACCGATGATGGTAAATTGACTAGAGTGGAGGAGCAAAGCCCGATGAGAGGGCGGGTTTGCAACCGCAACTAGACAAGGACCAGCGGAGCCTGCCGGTCTAGGAGAGGAGGGGGAAAGGGAGCGGGGAAGGCGAGTGGGGATGATGATGATGAGAAGAGAAGAGAAAAGATGTTAAAGCGAGGTGAGATGAAAAACAAAAAAAAAAAAGATATTATTATGGACAGATTTCTCTTTCTATTACAGTATTACAATTGATTTCAGGGCATCGAGGCGAGACCTTCCCTGATATACTCCTCAAAGATCGACTTGTAACTCTGATGCCATCGACTCAGCGCCGGTCTCCCTTCAACAACGTCACCCGCTCCCCACTGGATTCGCAGTTCGTCAATTTCCCGTCGCGTCTCGTTATCCGGCACCAAAATGTAAAAGTCTCCATTCCGCACACGCTCAAGCATGAACTGCACCGTCTCCTGTGCCGTCCACGCCCCCGTCGGCTTTTCATCTATGTTATCCTGGTTCGCCTCGCCAGCGGTCATTCCCGTCCAGGTGTATCCAGGACTAAAACAAAAAATAGTAAATAAAGTAATGACACCTTCATCCGCAATTTGTACAACAATGGAACGTACATGAACAGATGAGCCGTGACATTCACACTAGGGCGTGAGCGAAGTTCATGAGCCAAACTCTCCGTGAGGGCCTTGACGGCAGCCTTGGATGCGTTGTAGGCGGGATTACCCCTATAGCCAATTAGCGCAAAGCGTTAATTAAAGGGATGTCCGGCTTTGATTCGATGCTCACGGGGGGTTCGTGATGCCTTGCTTGGATCCCGTGTTGATGATCACGGACTGGTTCTCTTGATGAAGCATCAACTAGCACGATTGCATTCCATCTCAGCATAGTCCGCACGGGCTCAAGGATAGATGTGGTCATACCGGAACGAACGTGTGCTGGACATTCAGCACACTATGTGATAACCGATCAACAAAGCAGCAAAGGCAGGAGCGCAAAAAAAATACGTAGCAGTACGCACCCGAACAAATTGACATTCATGACAGTGTTCCATTTGTCCAGGCCCTCAAACGAGTGGCCCATTACGGCAATGGCGGCATTGTTGAGCAGCACGGCGACCTAAAAACAGAATAAGGGTGTGGGCATGGGAAAAGCGCCACGGCGGGGTAATCCCTCTCTCGCCCTTTCCTCGGGCAAAAACGAGAGGGTCGGGAACCCCGCCGCACGACGCGCACCTCGCCCCACGCCTCGTACACACGGTCACGCAGGCGCACGACATCTTCTAGCTTGCTCACGTCCGTCGGCACTGCGAGCACATTCCCCTCGCCGTGCGCACCACACAGTTCCTTGGAGAATATTTCGAGCGCGTTGACGTTGATGTCAGCGATAGCTACTTTGAGCCCGAGCCTGTGTCACGAACGAACGAACGAACGCAAGTTAGCATGCCTCAATGAGAAAAAAAAAGAAGCAAGGAACGGGATGGCGCAGTGTAGAGCAGGCGTGGGTAAGCACACCCCGCGTGATCTCTCATGCGCACCTGCGGAGCGCTGGTATCTGTGTGACCCGCCTACCTCTCCTTCCCTCATATGATACGCATATGACGCCACCGACACGGAACATACCCCGGAACATATAGAAAGCCGATGGAAGAGGACATGGGAGCCGCCGCCACCCGGCGAGAACAAAAGAGATAGAGATGATGATGATGATAGATGGATGATCACCTTGCCAATTCACGTGCAGCCGCACGTCCAATACCACTTGCGGCACCGGTGATGACGGCAACGCGGCCGGCGTGAATGACTGGGTGATGTTCACGGTCGATAGGGGAGATGAGGGACTCGAATGGCGTCATCAGCGGACGCAATGGTGAAGGACCGCGGTCTCCCATTGGTGGCATGATTAAAACAACAAAAAAGAAATGTTTTTTTAAGCCAAAGAGAAATCAGAGAGAAGTAAAGGAAGAATAAGAAAAATAAGAATCAGGGGGCGAAGGGTTGGTTAGTTTGAGTGTGTGTGTGTGTGTGAGGGAGAGAAGTGTTTGTGGGGATGGTGCGATCAGGGTGCGATATATATGTGCGCAGGCATGGCGAATGGCCGAAAGATCGCGGGGTTGTGACGACCGAGACAGTGATGTCCTGGTTGGTTGTGATACAGTTTGTTGTGTGTGAAAAATCCGGAACATTCGTTCCTCCATAAAGCATTCGAGGTACTCCCCCTCGTTTTTTTTTTTTTCATCATCTTTTTCATTGGCCTCGAGGAGTCGAGGTCGGTCCAAGCGCTATAGTTGCATCGGGGTAGAGTACATTGCGGGTGCGAGTCACCAGCACCAGCCACCGATTTCTCTTAAAGGGTATCGACCGCGGATCATGGGCCTGTTGGGGAGGTCGACAACTGGTCCACATCTACACCACCGTGCGCCTATTTACGCTTCATTTGATCTTTCGTGAATAGCCGTCCCCTGATTCCTGAGCTGAGATTGAGCCGTTGACCCCACTTTCCCTCTCTGGTCCTTAGTCTCTCCCCCTTTTTTTCTCCTCGACTAGATAGACGACCAGCCATCATTATTACAAAACCTTGTCTTACGATCTATATCCATCCTCACAGACACCCATCGCAATCTCGTTCCACCTTGGCCCCTACAGACCCTCGTTGTACAGCTTCCGCGCGAGTGCAACGTACAATCGTTCTAGGTCGCGCTTCGACTCGAGGTCTCCTCGAGGTTTCGGCGGTGCCACAGGCACTTTAGCTTTCAATCCGGCGTCCGAATCCTTGCTGCGTCCCGCGCCACCTCCTGCGCCACTGCCGCCCCTACTATCCCCATCACCGGCAAAGGAGAACCTGTTGCGGGTCCCAACTGGAACCTGCTCAACGAGCCAGTCAAACACCGCCGACAGCCGGTCAGTCGACGACTTGAGCCCCTCGTCCGATAGTGTTCTTTCATCTCGAGCCGTCCTAACTTCCTCCTGCCACCTATTTGCCTTCTGTTTCCCCTCAATCCCCGCCTTCTGCCGCTCCACACGCCCGAGCGCACGCATAATCCGGCCCCAATCCGATAGGCCCCACGCGTCGCTGACCACGGACGGCAGATCGACATCAAGTTCGATCCCGCTGGCACCCCGCAACGCCCAGTGGTCAGCGCCCTCGAGGATACCGAGAAACTCGCCCCAACGAGCACTGTGCACGCTCACAAGGCCATCGTTACCCTCCCCCTCATCGGTACCGTCAAGGATCAACTTGGGCAGCCAGAGTGGGTGCCAGATGTTCAGTGGTTCGGTCCGCCCCGCCACGCTAAAGTAACGCACGCGCGGGTCATCTAGTGTGCGCGGGTTGAAGATTTCGGTTAGGTAGGCCGTCGTCAAATTGGCGTACGCTGGCGAGTCGAACATTCCCAGTAAAAACGTTGTAAACGACGACGGTAAGGAAGAAATCGAGGACAGGGGCGATGGCGAGGACGGAGTAGAGGGTTCTGCACTTGCAGAGATCGGTGCATCTGGAGCAGCACCCATCGTCGCCAGAGACTCGGTGCTGATAGCTCTAGTCGAGATTGATTCTTCTCCTTGACGTCGACGACCCAAACCGAGGTACTCCTGCATAGGTGGTGTTTGAGCAATTAATAACCTCTAATAATAATGGCACATGCTACGCGCCTGACACCAATCCATAAAAGGACTCCCACGATGCGGTGTCGCAATCGTCGTAAGCGATAACGGCGTATAGTCCTCTGGTTTGATACGCGAAATGAGATGACGACAGTCCAGTCCACCCATCGAGTGCGCCATAAAGTTGATTCCACGCCCGACAGCCTTGTTTTGTAGGAATCGATCAAGTTGTTCTGCGCGTGACGTGATAGAGCCCGTCCCTGGCACAGCCGTAACGATAACCTCTGCTCCGACCGTCTTGCGCAAGATATTGAGGATGCTTGACCAGTAGTGCATCCGCAAGCTCGGAAACGACGACGGCCCACGGACGTCAAAACCATATAAGCCTGGGACGGAATGAGCGTTTTCTGTCCTCTGTCGAATGTGGTGCAAGGAGTGGCGCACCATGGCATAGTACGATGGGGTAGCGCGGAGCGCGAAGGGGATCGTATAGCACTGGGTTTTGCATCAGGCGGTGGATCTCATCCAGATCTCCGCGGTCTTCTTTACCGGAATTTGCTGGCTCTGGAAGCCCTTGTGGACTGGGGCAGGAATTTGGAACCGAGGAACATTGGTTCTTCTCCATTCTTACTTGACCTTGACCCTTGGGATGTTGCACGTTGTTGGGAGATCTGGATGCAGGGTGGAAAAGAGAGAGACGCGCAGGCCAGCGAAACCAGGGAATATACGACTTTCCCGATGCTATTGATGGGAGAGAGATTTAAAAAAAGTCAAGACCCCAAAATATACTTTGGCAAAAAATCAGCGTATACATACCTTGCAAGATGCCCTCTAAACTGTTCTCCACGATCGTCATCCACGTTACATACTTCTCAGCGTATGGCCGTCGATTCCCCAACATGACCCTGTCGGCGGGTTGGGACTGAAGTTCACTGGCATAACTGTGCTTGTCGGTCGAACGCTGTGGTAAGAGGTAGTGGCGGGTGATAGACAGGGTGGATAGGACGTTGACCACCCTGCGTAAAAAGAGAGCGACGGGGACAGGGAACCATATATTGCTCATCTTCCATCGGCAAAAAGCTAGGCTGGCCAAGCGAAGGAAAAGAATGAAAATACGATTTCGTTGATCTGTGAGCCAGAGAGAACAAAGGGACCGTCACACGCCTGTCAGTTGAGTCACCTGATCAGATTTGAGCACGTGATCATCCCATAATCCAGTGCACGTCTGTCTGCTTACCTGAGCTGTATTACATAGTATTGTTGGCCGCCCTCTTCCCGCCTCACCCACTCATTCGAGTCGTACCCTCGCATACCCATGACCCTCGTCCCCAACGATCAATCAGGGGTCAAATTATTGACAGACTCGACTCAGCCGCGGTGGCTCATGAAAAGGAAGTTTCTCAGCTTCCCTGACATTCCCATTCCCCTTGTCGGCTTCTCTTTTCATCCATTGTCGTAGCGATCTGGCTCCTCTGCACCCGAGTATATGGCGGACTACCTCCACTATCTGAGCTTGGGGTCTTAGGTCAACTACCTGTGCGTTCAAAACTCCCGCCTGTTCACTTCCCCTCACAAGTTCCGCATGTAATAGGTTCCGGTGGTGATTATTCTAGTGCTCGTTTCGAATTATTCTCAGTTCGTCACTCTCACACTTCATTATTTAGAGTGCCGTTACATGCATCCAAGGGGCCAAAGGGACATAGGACCCTTCCTATGTCAAGGTCTCCCCTATCTGAATGGCGTACCCTTACTGCTGCTCCGTGTCATCACAACAATCACCCTCAAGAAGCCGCATGAATAGCCGCACAGGCGCTCTCTTTGATCTGACAGGGTGATCGCAAAGACCATTGCCTCCCAGAGGTTTGCTTACAGCACACCATGCGTCACCGTTCCCGTTCTTCGCTTTCTCCCCCTTCTGACACTCAAAGCCACTCAGCAAACGTACCTTTGAGGTGCCAGTTTAACCCTTAATAATCGATGGTTCATGTACAGCATGTCCGATCCAAGGCAACGCTGAGTGCAGTCTGCTCCCACCAGTCAATCCACGTTGGTGACCCACCCTGTGCCGTTATCCGGCCCATCTCTCCGTGTGTTAGACCTACCTTTGGTAAACTGTCCCTTCATACCTCTCAACGCCCGTCCTGCAAAACAAAGCTTCTCAAGGATATCAGTACTCATCCCCGATTTGGAGTGCCGAGTATTGGGCTCACTGCAAGCTCTATAACGTGTGGTCCTCGTGCTCTGCTCTGATCCACTTTAGCTTTAGATCATGGCTCCGCTCCAACTACCGTACTATTGACGCAACCTATGCCACTTCCGGTGATATGTCGTCTCGCAGCTGGTCCGGACGTTTGACCTGGAGGGCTATTGCTTAGCCAAGGTGCCGGCTGTGTGGCTCCGTTAGATTGAGAGGGCGTGGACTGCACCCTAGGCAAACGTTGGTCGGGACCAGCCTTTGCAAAGGATGCACCAAACGGCCTGACGTGTTGCATTGGGACGCGCGTACACGCAGTATTGGCTCGTCCCATCTTCGAATCGGATATCGATTGGGACTTAGGGTTTCACATAGCCCAGTTGTCCAATGTGGCACTCTACCTCGTCCCCCCTATCTTTTGCGCAGGCTCTGACACCCAGTGTTCCCTGTCCTGTCCGACTTTTTAATGGATCCCCACGGAGGTTGTTGCAAGTATACTGTATGTTCTTCTGGCTTTCTAAAGACGAATACACATACCCGAGCCCGGCATAGCCAGAGTTATGCGAAAAGTCGGAGGGATGTCTAATCACTTGATAATAGGAATATATTCTCCATCTCCATTTTGATCTTGTGCCCCTATCAACGCATGGCCTACTAATGTAAGTACAGCACGATGCAAACAGGACCATGGAATGAGAAGGATTTCCACGCACGCACCCTTGACAGTAGGGCGATTAGGAATAGGCTGTGCAAGGACGACAGTGTCTGTCGGGGGTCGGAATTGTATCGGTAACCGCAGATCAGCATGGCAGTAGGATGCAATACATCAATACAAATACGTACTATAGAACCCTCCCCCGGCCATCATTGCTCCCCAAAACCGTTGCGTGTCCAGCACGTTGCATTTGTTTGATTAAAATCCGGGGTGGGCACATATCACCAGAGCAACAAATGTACGGTGCAGCGTGTCCGTGTTGCGCAGCTTTCTTGTCCACGTCAAATCCCGGCGGCCGCCAGCTGTCTGTTTTACATCACGTGCCCGTGCTCTAGCTAGAACTAAGAGCTAGTATGGATGGCATGCGTGGATGGATGAATGTTGGCACAGCTGCGCACACATGTCGGTCATGTTTCATCGAGGTGTATTACGAGCCACACACATGTACACTTACTCGTAATGCTGGTCGATCGATCCGTGTGTTTGGGTCAGTCACTGGCAACTAATCAAGCAGTATTCTCGGTTCTCCGGATGGGTTAGAACCCCTGTGCGGTCCTGCGAGTTGCTAGGATCTCATTCAGGTTAAAGCCGCCGCTGCACACACAACTACTGGAGACGTTTGTCTCATGGGACCCCGGGTTGCATCGAATATGGCCATATACGAACCTATCGCCTCAATCACTGAGACCTGGAAACTCATACTTAGTTCGTTGCATTTGTACCACCAACCGGGGCCGGGTAGCAGTTGGTACCTATTTTAAGGTGTTCGGTGACCGTCTATCAATGTGCCCAGGCCTAGCTTGGTCATCGTGGAGCAGGGTTATCACCTTGACTCATGTCACATCGGTTTTAATCTAATAAATCGCACTTCCAATGCCCCGACTTCCTGTTCCAGGGTCCTCGTCTGAGAAGGTTGCTTGGGATTCTTTGGATGTTCACTCTAACATCGCCCCCATGTTAACTCGGGAGCAGTGATTGGACGCCATCATAACCCTAGTAGCGACACTATTGTACCCGGGCGGTGTCTGGTTTGAGTGTCAATCATGATCAGTTGGTGTTGACTCGAATTTTTCTCGGTACGAGGCATAGTGCGTGATGTGGACGTTCTGAACCTCCGGCATTTTCGGCAATATAATTCTAAACCGAAAGCACGGCAGCGGCTCATAGCTAGCTCAGTCCGTACATTGTATCAGCCCTCGTGTTTCAAATCATCGACAACTGTGGTCGAGCAGAATCTTCTGGAGCTAGCCCCTTCTTGATCCACTAACCCGGGCCATGGTGATGGCGGTCTACAGATCACATTGCGCATCACACTATATTTCGGCCACGAATAGACCAGGGCGAGTCGTCCCGGAAAAACTTCGGCAATCTACAATAGTTGCTCGAGTTTTGCCACGCAATACCATCTGACTAGGAGGAGGTAGCTGCGAGAGAACATCAAATCTGGCATGACTCCTACATACCTTTTCCGATGACTCGTCCATTGTTCTGATCGATCCATGTAGAGGCAGATCAGTCCGTCTGACGACCTCCCCCCGCCCAAATGGTCACAGGTGTGCCGAGGGTCGTACTTGGATGAGAATAGGGTTTAGCATCCTCGGTATTTTCCTAGTGCCCAGGCCGAAGGTGTGAGCCGCATGGTGAGCGCGTGACGGTACAGCACTGCCTTTCCAGTTTCACTCTATGCACATGATCCGTCGGGTGCAACATGCCCCGCCGAAATACCAATCGAACGGCGGGCGACAACCGTCGTCTTTCGTCATCCAGTAACAACCCGGTATCCGTTAAGCCCACTGCGGTAGCTACATTCCGCAGCACTACAAACCTTGCCGCATGTCAGCGGTTTCGCAGGCCGCCGGAGAAGAAAACACGGTCTTTTCCATCTCTGATTTCAAAGCCTGTCATTCCAGCACAGTAAATGGGGTGAGGGGAGGTTGCATGTTTGTCATCGCTGTAAGGTTGTGGTGGTCGCGAAGGGAGGTGGCGTGGGATGAGAGTGGGCGAATGGGTTTCTACGATCCCACCAGCTTTATCGAAAATGGAGGTAAATGTGCGCTTTTAAGGGAAGCGGGGGTGAATCTTGCGCTTGCGTCCCACGGATATGAAACCGTCGCCTGCGCGATTTGTCGTCTATAGGACGCGTTTAAGCCGCTCCGAAGGAGGGACCATGGATACGGGGGGAGAAGGTGTACGGTGTATATGTCAGCGCCGATTGGAATACGATTCTTGCGGCGAGGTGTTAGACCGTCGTATCGGCCATAAGTCTAGTAAGTTACTATCAAATTGACGTTCGTTGGGTTACCAGCCTTATCACGGTTGCTGCGAAGTTGGGGAGACTCGGCTAGATGATATGACGTAGACTACTGTAGGCGTGGGAGTGGACTGGACGGAGTCCTCTGAGCACTCGAAAGCCTTACGCTTCGCCTAGTATGAAGTCTAGCGGAGTAATTTCAACTCAATGCGTGTGCAAGGCAGGCAACCCGTGGGCAAGCGTCAAACTTGGCTAGGCCCCTCAGGCTGCTGCACGGTGGGGTAGTATCGTGGCACGTTGACACGCGTTTTAAAATAACAGGTGCACCTACGACAGGCCGTTCCGGCGTGCATCATAGAGACATGATCCCTCTTCGTGTCCAGTAGTAGTACAACTACAGTATCGCAGCAGAGGCTGCTGGAGAGAGTTGTCACTGGCACGGTAAGGGTGACTCAAACGGCGATCGCGATCGCTAGCTAGGACCCAACGTGGGCGTGTCTGGGGTCCCGAAAGAATACGGTTACAGTCGTGGCAGCAGTTTGTTGTTCAACACACGTTCAGTTAAAGTTCTTCTCTTGTTTGTCCGACTCTCACACATTTCGGAATATGTCATAACACGTTTTCCTCTTTTTGTCCCTTTTTTTTTATCTCCTGAACAGTATGGGGCTGCGCGCCATGCACAATACTCCTCTCTACATTCTTGTGGTTTGGGGCACACACGGCACCGACCATGCTGTTTTTGTGCACACCCGTTTTTGATGATGTTGGCACGCTGCCACCCATTCCCTAACATCGGCACGGATTTCAGCATCGCTCTCCATTTTCGGCCGCTCTTTCTCAACCCGTCTACATTAAAGGCATGATCGAGAGTTTTCATCGGTTACCTCGGAGTAAGTCTTTGGAAATGTCGTGGTCAATTTCAACCCGTCGGCCTTTTCAAAAACGTTTGGTGCCACGATGTCGTAGGCACAGTGCTATGCTTCGCAGGCTTCTGAATTTCATAGCATAAATCCTCGGGAGGACACCATCATCCATTCTGGGTCCTCACAATGCACGCTGGCATGGGCCTTACCCAAAAGGAAGGCCTAGCTTGCATAGCAACGTGACGGCTCCTACGTGGTCAAGGCCCTGTTGTCTTCGAAGCCAGGCTGTCGGTACAGCCTTGGCGCTAGGGAAATACGTCGTTATATTATCATAAGTTGGTATGTTGTAACGAGGAAGCTCACCCCTCTCTCTCTCTGCGACTCTTACACATATACTTTCCTCCCTTCCCCCTTCCCCAAACCCGTCCTCCGCGCAACTATGACAGATGCGCACGAACGGATCACCCTGCCACCTATTAGCTCATTTGATGTCTCTCCCTCACACAAACCTCACAATCAATTCCAAGTCGGTCCCCGCCGGGGTCCGCGTCTCCACGGAAGTCCGTCCTGGGACGGAAGCTCGGCAGGGAGCAACCACCTCCGCAATGAGCTCGATGATATATCGTACGGGTGTGGGACATTTACTCTTTCACGTTCCGTGTTGCTCACATCGTAGTTTGCCACCACTGTCTAGACCCAGCTCAAGTAGATACGACGCTCTCGACGGCTCTCATCGTGGCTGCCACATTGCGACTGGACAAACACGCCGTAATCACTCGCCATACTCAGAGCCCGCTGTCCTGGTTGCTCCATATGAGTCAGCCGCCACCGCTCCTCGCCCACGCAGCAGCAGCGCTGCGCTTGATCGAGGAGGTCCCGTCATTCAGTGAGTATCACGTCCTAGCTTACATCGCTTCACGCAGTCGACTTACGTGGAACCCCCCTCCTTCTCAAGGTATCCGCAGTATCAGTTAACGTCGCATAGTCGGAAGCGTCCCGCTCCGTGCACCCCATCGCGAGACCCCTCGCCAGATTCTCAGGCCTCTTATTCACCTTCACCGACCGAGAGCCCCAATGCACTCAGTCGGCTACAGTCTGGCACGGAGCCCTCGTCACACACCTCCGCCACCGTCTCGACATCTGCTTCAGGTACCCGTCTGCCATCTCAGATGACAGCTTTCATCAACTCTACGCCTGAGGAGGCACAGGATGCAACAATGACTGGAGTGGTTCCGACCCGGAGGCGAACATCGCCTGCTCGGAAACGCAAGGCATCCGAAATGCTCGGAGGGTCCCCGGGCTCGGAGGAGAGAGCGATCTCGCCTGAGCCAAGTGAAAGCGAGGCTAAGAAGAAGTACAAGAAGAAGATGAACGTGCGTCACTACAGGGCTCAGAACAAGGATGCGATGACGCAGCTACGCGACGCCCTTCCGGAGCATATGCGGCCACCTGAGCGTCAGGCCAAGGCGTACGTAACGCTGAGCGGTGCGTGGTATTTTCATTTTGAAATTGTTGTTGTCTGGAGATGAAAGGCAGTGATTGATATTTATTTGCCGCACAGCGATCAAATACATTCGAGAGCTAACGACCGAGAATGAGCGGCTGCGGGCGGAGAATATCAGGCAAGCGAAGGAACTGACGGATCGGCAGAACCATGATCCAGAATTGTCAAGCTCTGGCGAGGTAGCTATCGCCGGAGATGATACTACTGACGGTACCGTGCCCAAGGCGGAGGTGCCAGGCGACTCCTTGGGCAAGTAGAGCAACTGGGGACAATTTATTTATGTTCAGGTCAGATCTTTGACCTAGTCGCCGTCACATCTTTTTCAAACCCTCCTATTTTATTTGATGCTCGGATTTGGCACGCATGGATGATGATCGAAGTGTTTTGTTAGTCACATTCTCACACTCACACACACGCACTCACACACACACGTACAACACTTATATTGTATATGAAACGTACTACGAAAGTTATTACTTTAGGCATTATTACCATAGGGCGTGTAGAACCTAATATTAACATGGAAAACTGGTGTTTCTGCTTGGTTCCACGTAATAGTCGAGCTCCCGGCGGTGACAGACACGATTTCCGCTACCAGGTCCGAAACCAAATGTGGGGAGATGGTGGTATTATACTGTACTGTACGGGAGTTGGGATGCGTCAACCACCCGGAACGATGCGGATCTGAGTGATGGTTGGTGATTCCCGGGAAGGGGGAGGGAAAGTCTACACGTGGTGAGGGATGTCAGCGTACGAGGTTCGAGATTATGCCAAACTGGGCCTTGGGTACGAACCCCGTCACCAGGACAGCGGGAAGCTCACCAGTCGGGGGTGGGATCTAAGTTGTTCGGGATCGCCAAAGCGACGAGAACGTGGCGACATTCCCGGTGGCGAGGCCTACGCCTACACGTACAAAGTAAGTAATTACATGATGCCGTACTGCATCTATGGACACCACATATTTATTTATTTTTCTCTCTCTCGGTCTGGGCTGGTGGCTGGTAAGCGCTGACCTTAACCCCATGGCGTGCGTGTTCATACGTACGCACAGCCGCATTGCCCACTCGTTCAGCGCTCAGCCCCCATCAAATAATGGTCCCCGCCCAATAAAAGCGCCGTTTTGGGGATCATATTTTCGACTATTTCTGTCGAAACGGCCGTCGTCTGCGGCATAAGATCCCCATGGGCTGACGCGACCCACAGCAAACCTATCCCCAAACGCGACGTCGTGAGGGTTGTGTTCATGCACCGGTTCATTCCCCTCCACTCGTCCGTCTGCGGGCTGTGATGGCCGCCCAGAGAAGTTCCGGGATCAGACTGAACTGTAAAATGATCGGGGCCACTGACAGACAACACCACTTTGAGTAACACATGTACCATCCAACACATGTAACATGTACAGTCACTTAGTCTGTCAAGTCAATACGGTGATCACATCCAGCCGCAGCCGTGAACGATATATCGCACCTGATGACTGAACCTGCACAGTCAATGGGAGATAGAGCGGCGGAGAGTTGGATTTTTTTAAAAAGGGTATAGCGTCACCACGAAACCGCTTAGAGTCGCTCGTCGCCGTGTACACCATGCAGTCACGCGTGGGCGCTCAAGTTGGCCCTTACACTGCCTCACGGACAGGCATGAAACAGCAACGAATACGTTGATGACTCGACTCTTGACCAACGCAACCGACATCAACTCCGGGAGGAACGGCGCTGTACAATATTCCATTACAACGAAACGGGACGCATTGTCCATGACTGTACCTGACTAGCGCCTCATGAGGAGTGACACCTTGCAATGGTTATGACCCGTCTGTCCCGTGTGATTTGGCAGTTAGAGGGTATGAGTGATCGCCCGGGTTTCGATACAGCGCTGCACTTGACAAGCAGCGGTGACCTAGGCCATATAATACAGCGTGCGGATCAAGAAGCCCGCGGGTTCGATGTCCGCGAGGACAGTGCTGTACAAAAGCACTGACGGTAAGTAGTACGTGTGGCATATAACCGGTACCTGTTGGGAAACTGCGATCTGATGGGACGGCCTAATGAGCACAATGGGAGACACCGAGTCAGAAGTAATGACACTGGTGATGTGGTGTGGAGAGAAAAGAGGCAGAGAAACAGATTCGGGTGTGCCGGTCCTGATCCCGGTCCTGATCCCGTGTTGTGGTTGGTTGGAAACTGGTCTGCGGGCTCACGCGCAGCTGCGAGGACGAAATTCACACACTCCTCCCCTCACTTTCATCAATACCTCGGAATATACCACTCTTTTACGACCGGAATACAAATTCAAAGATATCTTCACGCGTTCTTGATCTCTGGCTTCGAAGCCGTCCTCTGACACTCTCATGACCAGTTCAACCACGCCCTATGTGTCATCTGCAGCCAATTCCAAGATCCTCAATGATTATGTACGTGTCAGCCATCCGTTGGGATGCCACGTTCTTTACCTCCCATCTGAAATGTACGCGTAGCAACTCGGTGATTCGCTGGGAAAAGGCGCGTTTGGGCAGGTTTACCGTAAGTCACGGTCAAACCCACGATAGCCGTTTCCCGCTCTGAACCGTGACGCGTCCAGGCGCGCTCAATTGGGCAACCGGGGAGACTGTAGCCGTGAAGGAAATCCAGTTGAGTAATATCCCCAAGGGCGAACTTGGCCAGATCATGGTGCGTCCCTAGTTGTCTCACCACCATCAACCCAACTAGAACACCAGTCACAGTCCGAGATCGACTTGCTGAAGAATCTCAATGTATGCGCCCCCTCTGTCGCTTTGATTCTCCGTTGTTTTTACCAACGTGTTTCCACAGCACTCAAACATCGTCAAGTACAAGGGCTTCGTGAAAACCCCCGAATATCTGTACATCATCTTGGAGTACGCGTGATTCCATTCGTTCTCGTGCATGTGCTCCTTCTGATCCTACCTAGGTTTTGCGAGAATGGCTCTCTGCACAACATCTGCAAACGATTCGGAAAGTTCCCAGAAAACCTCGTCGCGGTTTATATCTCTCAGGTCCTTGAGGGACTTGTATACTTACATGACCAGGGAGTGATCCACCGAGACATTAAGGGCGCCAACATCTTAACGACCAAAGATGGCGCCGTCAAACTGGCCGACTTCGGTGTCGCCAGTAATACGACTACTGCCGGCGCAGCAAGCGATGATGCGGTCGTCGGGAGCCCATACTGGAGTAAGCCCTATCTATCGTGCCCCGCATGTTGTACGCCTTGATTGACTGATGTATCTAGTGGCACCAGAGGTTATCGAACAGTGCGGTGCCACCACCGCATCTGATATCTGGTGACTTGGGTTGGAATTTTCATTGGCATCTTCTAATATTTGTTGCCATACAGGAGTGTTGGTTGTACGGTGATTGAATTGTTGGAAGGGCGCCCACCGTATCATGCCCTGAAGCCTATGCAAGCACTATACCGGATCGTTCAGGATGACTGCCCTCCGATACCCGAGGGGGCATCGCCCATAGTCAAAGATTTCCTCTACCATTGTTTTCAGAAAGACTGTAATCTTCGGATATCTGCCAAGAAGCTATTACGTCATCCATGGATGCTCTCCGCAAAGAAGCAGATGGCCGACGGGAAGCGTAGGAGCGGAGAGGTCCAGGGCTCGCGTCCGCGGAGCAATTACAACTTTGACGAGGCCGTGCTCAAGGTGCAGGAGTGGAATGAGGCGCTCAGATGTGAGTCTGCAGCATTTTCGACCTATGACAATACCGAATTCCTTTTCACCCAGCTCCCTCGCGGCCCTCGAAACATAACGGACGAGAATACTTGGACGTCGCTCGGCAGGAAGTACCCGCCTCACCGATAAAACTGCGGTTTAATGAGGCTTCCTCGCCCGCGGCCCTTGCGTCGTCCTTGAGTGTGTTCCCCACTTCATCTGCCGCAAGGAAAGTGGTTCCTCCTACAGCTGCGAAGAATCCTGCACCACTGGCTTTACCTTTGCCAGCTGTTCTACGCCAACCAGAAGAACAGACAGATAATTGGGATGATGATTTCGAAGAGGGAATATCGTTTTCCAAGCTTCAAGGTATTCTGCAATGTACATTCCACCTGATGGAGCCCTAATATTTCCTCTATCAGCGCTCGAAAAGTCGACGACGGACGAAGAAAGGCAGCCCGAGCATGATGACAACGCACAGACGATCAGGCCCACGAACCGTTCTCCCCGCTCGGCACCGGGCGTCATTTCCAAGTCTCCGCCAAAGGACATAGGCCCTATCATCGAGGATTACTCAGACCTTGGCATCGATGAGGATGACGAATGGCATGAGAAGTTCACTGACTTCAAGATGAAGACGTCTGTCCGTCGCGGGTTATTCCATCCAAACGACATCAAGACTGTTGGGCTTGCGCCATCGTCTCCCGGTGCCAAGTCTGCACCTCTACCCGACGTGAATGGCCCCCGACACTCCCGCGCTCAGTCGCATCCTTTGAACGTGGTCACCCCGTTGTCCGCAACGCCGTTTACGGCCCCTTCCGTAGCACGCTCGCACTCGCGTTCTCCGTCTTTCGTGGGCTCCTCCAGTGGTTCTTTTGGTAAATCGGATGCGCGGAGGGCGGCCAGCCAGGAGTTCAACAAGTACGCAGAGGACGACGATGAGGATTATGACGACGTCTTTGGCAAGCCGAACGGGTCCTGTGAGTAACCCTTTTTTGTTGTATTTGTCATGTGGTATCGTGCCGACTGAGCTGCCTGTGAACCCGTCTGCGTAGCGCTGGAGCACCCTGTACAGACGCTGCAGCTCAACACCCGGCTATCGAACAAGTCTTGGGTACGTCATAGTTACCCGCAGGCTCCGAAGCGAGGTCGTACTGATGGCTCGGCAGCTTGGAGACGAAGATACAGACGAAGAAGATCCTTTCGCCGAGGTGCGTATATGGGTCGCCACAGCATGCCGCTATTTTTGAGACCATCGCAGATCGACGAGGGCTTTGCAGAGGATGACTTAGAAGCTAATTTGCAACGTGACAAATACGCGCGGCTCACCACCGCGGTCAACCAGCTCATCGACGAGCTGACGCCGTCGGCGCCTGATTTCCAGCTCCGGGACGCTTGTGATCAGCTCGTGAGTTTATCGTCCCCTTTCACTCCTTCGACCGCATTGCCCGTGTTGATGGCACGCCGTAAATTAGTTGAGTATCATATCCGATGCTCCAGAGATGCAGGGTCAGCTTGTTTCAGCCCACGGAATGCTCGCGATCTTGGAGGTACTAGAGGGACGGGGGTCTCGTGAAGCCATCATGCGGCTCCTTCAGATAATCAATCTGGTGAGCCATATATGTTTAAATTAATGGCACATATGTACCGCGTGTTGACTATCCCGCGTTTGGCAGCTGGTCACGGCCGATGCCAGTTTTCTGGAGGGATTCTGTCTGATTGGGTGCGTAGTCTTCTCGCCATCCGACCTTCGTTTGCGACGAAGCTGATCTCTTGCGGAAGGGGAATTCCTGTTATGATGGGTGCGTAGTCACGTCCCGATGTGGTCTCGATGGCCATTTCAGACTTCCTGCAGGTTTTACCTCCAAACGGTATCCTTCCGAGTGTCGGCTGCAGGCTTCGAACTTTATACAGTTGCTATGCCACACATCGGTGCTGACTTTGCAAATGTTTATATCGTACGTCCTGCCTTCTTCGTTATTGGTTGCAGTGACGAAACCTCTCCTCCCCTTTTTCCCTAAAGCTGTCGAGGGTTGAAAGTCCTGGTCGACCTCCTGGATGAAGATTTTGCCGAGCAGAGCGAGCTCATCGTACACGCGCTCAATGGGATTGGGTCCGTGTTCGAGCTACAAGGTCCGACTTCAACGAAGAATGATTTTTGCCGGCTGTTCATCCGAGAGGGCTTGCTCGATCCGTTGTCATCTGCGCTTCTGAACGTAATGGCGAGCCGCGGCGATGCGGCGGCAGATATGAAGCGGAAGATAATTCAAATTTTGCTCGTGTTCTGTCAAGTGTCGCAGTCCGATATCCACGTTCGCAATGCACTTGGCACACGGAAGGTCGTCCGACGTTCGTATCTCACCCGGAGGAATTCGAATTTGTCACTAACAGGTGGCCGTTAACATTTTAGGATTGTTGCGTGCGTGCGAACTGCTCGAGCCAGAGTATCTGGTCCACATGCTCAAAGCGATCAAACATCTATCCATGAACGCTACGTTGCTCGAAGTTCTGCAGAATGCCAATGCCATTGAGATATTGACCCGTATTCTGGGCGAGCAGGGCTCAGGGCTCCACAGTGCGGTATGTCATTGAAAACGAAGCTCGCTTTTTGGTCCTTTCCCCGCGCTGACGTGATCCACTCTCGTTAGGAAATGTCTAATCACATATTCCAGACATGCTACAACCTCTGTCGGTTGAATAAGGGTAGACAGGAGGAGGCCGCGCAGGCGGGCATAATACCTCTACTCGTGCGTGTGATTGAGTCGAGTTCTCCCCTCAGACAGTTTGCTCTTCCTATTCTCTGCGACCTCGCCAGCGCGGGAAAGAGTTGTCGAATGCTGCTGTGGCAGCACGATGGGTTGGCAATGTATATTCAGCTTCTCACGGACCCTTACTTCCAAGTCAGCGCCCTAGAGTCTATTCTGTCCTGGTAAGGAAGGATATCTATGAAAGTGAAGACTTTTGTCGGAAATATTGACTGATACCCCCTTTAACCCCTTTCGTAGGCTACAAGAGGAGACGGCACGTGTCGAGGACCAGCTGGCCAAACTAAAGTCCCTGGACGCGCTTCTCAAGTGTTTCGTCTCGGCCAAAGCAGGCTCGTTCGAGAACTTGCTGGACCCTTTCCTCAAGATATGCCGCCTCTCGACCCCGATCGCTATCGGTATCGCAAAAGCCCAATTCTTCCGGCGCATTACAGAGAAATTGGGCAACAGCAAGGCAGTCGTGAAGCTCAACCTCCTAAGGATCCTGCGCACCGTCTGCGACGTGCACCCGAACCGCGCGTTACTCGTCGAGCGTTACGGCATCTACGAAGCTGTCTCGTCGCTGCGGCGCGACGACGGCGCGGTGCTCGTCCGCGAGCTCGCACGGGAGATCGAGCCCAGCCTCGCCCCGGCGCTCAAGCCATCCCTCAAAGGTGTCGATACGCCCAAGAGCGCGATCGCACCCAAGAAGCGCGCGCGCCGCACCGCGAGCGATACCTCTGGCTTGGGCACACCATCGCCGCCTTTCGGTACAGGGCCGTTGATTGCGCGTGTCACGAGCGCCGGTGCGGGCACTACTGGCACAGGTGTCGGTGCAGATACGAGTAAAGGTCCCTCGCCGCGACTCCGCGTTGGTGATATTCCGTGGCTATCCGGCGTGGGCACCGGCCGGCGTTGAAGCACAGCAACCTGTACACTATTTTGCATACCTTTTCTTTCACCTTTCCCTCTCTCATTTTCTTTCCTCTCCTCACTCACACACGGATCCTCCCACCCTCGTTTCGGAACCTGGTCGGTCTTGTTCGCGCTTCTCGGACGCGATTCCCTATGTTGCTTTATTGTCACACAGGCTCATGATTCAGCATCGTTACCCACTCTCCACCATCGCCATTCTTTTGCATCTCGTGTTTCAATTATGAGTAACGCCCCACACCTTACTGTACTAGAGGTTTGATACCCATTAATCGAGTGTTTTTTCTCCGACTCCTTGTTCGATTAGGGCCTGTTAGTTCTTTCCACTAGCATTGGGTGATCTTCGAAGCACATATAAATTACAAATACCAGCGTCAATTGATAGATACAAACAAAAAACTCAGACTAGTTACTACCATAGTCCTCCAACCCACACCAAAATATCGATAGATATCAAAATGATCGACTCAACGGCGACCAGTCGCCAGCCCACACAAACTTATTCGATACGATATGATCACCTGCGCTTACGTCATGTGGTGATAACCAATGTGGCGTCGGACCTTATCTTATCGTTATCGGATGGGTGCTAGGCGCCAATTTCCTTTGTCTCCGTACCCGTCGAGAACGTGTTCATCGCAAAGTACGAATCGTTCCCGGACGTAGCTGCCGCCGCTTGTGCGTCATTAGAGTGCTCATTCACGAACGTAACGTGTGGCGTGAACCGTGTTGCGGCCATTGCGAACACAGGCAGGCCCGTTGACACCAGTTCACCAGGCTCAGGCCTGTAACCGAATGGCTTGTGGGCTGCGTCGTGCTGGACAACGCTACTTGGACCGCGGGAAAACCGCTTTAGGTGCAGCGTTATGCGTGACATCATTGCTACGGTGAAACTGTGGGGGGGAAAGGTGGTTCAGGAAGTGGAGAAAGATAGGCACGGCCGCACGGGAAACTGAGGTTTGGCGTACCAAAGGTGAAGCCTAGGTTCAAAGCGAGGATGATAAGACATTAAAACCAGTGAAATGACGAGCGTAGCATACTGTGCTGTTATGTTTCGAATTGATTGATCGGCGTGGAGGATCATAACCGTTAATATCAAGGTGATTGTGCAAATCACGCTAAATCAAGGGCGTTGCGTTTGCAGATGGAAAGGCAAGAACGCGCGCGCATCTACGTACAAGTAATACATTAAGCCTTCTTGAAGCAGGACGCGGAACAGCTGGCTTGTGTTTCTGGAACGGGAATATAGTACAGAGCTTGCCGTGCGATTGAGTGTGAGGGAGACGACGATTGTGTCATATAAGAGAGGAAGCCAAGCTGTTGAGGATGCGAGAGGTCGACTAGACCGAATGTAAGCTTTCGCTCAAGTCTAGAGGCATTGTGTGGACGACCTACGGCACTTTTGGGTCTATAATCATTGTGCAACTATCGACGCCAGAATTGGCCACGTGACTCACGGCTGTGACATTATAAGTGGAAGTTAACGATGCATGAAGGAGTGCGGACGTACGAACGCCGCGCGTCAATAAATAGGAGTTGACTCCAATGAAGGTGAAGAAGATGGCGAGCACAAAAGCTTGAACTGACAAGAATCGTGCGTACAAGGCACGAATACTGAGGAGAGACGTCAGGGATGTCAGAGGACTTTGGAAGTCAACCCCACCCCGAACTCTTACCGCAAATACATCATGAGGGCGACGACTGAGATCCCTATCATTGTCATCGAGCCCTCGTATCTCACAAAGCTACTGCAACTAGGTGTTTCGTCAGGCATCGCCGACTGCGAAGGCAAGGCAAGACTCACGCCTGCAGTATTACGTAATCACATCAATCATCTCAATCCAAAGAGAAATCGATGGCACAGACTCACTCGAGGGGTCCATGTCGTGCTAAAATACGCGTAAAGATTAACGCAGAAGCTGAGGGGGATGAGATAGCGGTTCTGTCGTCCAGGTGAGATCCAATTTGAGTGACCAGAGAAGCGCGGAAAGTGGGATCTCACCAACAAGAAGAGGTAGACAGCTAGACGCGGTCGTCCTTAGTCATCGGCACGGCGATTTGAGGCAAAGTTCGGAACCTACCTAGCCCCTTCTCGCCCTTCCATATGTACTCGACCTGTTCTCAGGAGCGTTGTATCACCGAGAAGACACTTCATTTATACATATAGCAATGCCCACCTCATCGGAGAAAGTGAGAATATGATCCCAAACTAGAACTGTGAAGCCGGCCACTCCAACGTACTAAACCACACACGGTTGGTACGACCAGCTGAGGAGGGGACGGGGAAGGGGAAGTTGAGGACGCACTTTGGTCGACACACTTAAGCGTTTATCAGATCAAGGCACTCAGATCAAATCACGTGAGACACGCACGAGTTTCGAACATCATCGACTATCGTGTCTCCGATCGGCATGAGGCGGCTTTTTCTCGGTAGGTGGGAGTACGTTATCTACTAGTATGCGCTGATCATAGACAGCAGTAGGGGGGGCCGTCGTAAGCGAGAGAGGGGATACTGGCGTCTTGGGGAGTTGCGGAGCAGGCTTTTGTAGAGGTCAGGTAACGGTGCGCGTTTACCAATTTCCAGGAGGTGATCGATGATGCGCCGTGAGCCCGGTTTGATTGTCGACACTCACTTCCTTCCTTAGACGACCACCTGTCGAAGTACTATCACAGGGTCCCTGAATAACTGCGTAATTCATCAAAGTCAGTGCACATTGAATACATCGTGCATCCACGATTCTACCCGCTGTTGCGAGTTGCGCCTCGGAGTTGCACTGCTTTTGAATTCAGTTGGCCCATCTGAAATCTCATTGCTGTTCGCCGAACACTCGAAGCATTTCTCGAGTACCATGGATGCCACAAATCTTGGTGCTCTTATCACCAGACTGGAGAGCGTGCACAAATCAGCGCTCACGTACATCGCGCTAATAAATTTAGTCTTTCATATTTACGTTGTGAATGTTTGCCTTAGACATGAGAATTACGCCCAGAAATCACCGCCACCCATCAAGGGGATATTGCAGATCACAGTCCCTAAATCATACGTTTCCCAAATCATACGGTTCCCAGGCATACAGTTCATTTTTTAATAGTTGCCGGAGGTTCAGGGTGCCATCACTGCACGCTGGCTACCTTGATGAGATCAGCCTTGCATCTGTAGGTATCATATAGTGGACTGTACATAAAAAGCCATTAGATTATTATCATAATAAAAGTCATCAACGACACAGCCACCGCCACCAACTATGACAAAATCTGGATGGGGAAGGAGTGGGACCGTTAGTACAACTATAAAAAGGATTAAGAGAACAATAAGAGCCATACAGCAGTCAACACAATGGCAGCCACAATAATGAGGATGAGGCCGAGGCAAGCGGCCCGACGACCAGCTTTCCGTTGATACTCCGATGCGGTTGACAGCTCCTCCGCAGCCCCAGCTGTGTCCACGGCGATGGAGTAAACGTTTGACTCGATATTATCTGTGAGACGTTAGGGCAACACATATTGCATCAGCGGACAGAGACTACGGGGGATATTATGTGGACTGACCGAGCATGCCGCCCTGTTCGTGTACGAGCGTACCGAGGTCGCGAAAAATCTCTGAGAGCTCATGGATCCCAGTCTCTATCTCTCTAATCTCAGCTTCGCGTTCCTGGATGAGGGATTCCTGGTAGGCAAGTTCATGAGGAGAGAGCTGTGATTGTAGAGCTTGGGCCTGCAATTGCTCGGGTCCAGCTTCTGTTTGCTGACTCGACCTACAAGATGGAGATAGTTGGTGTGGGTCGTGAACTGATGAGATTTCCACCAAACGTGGTAGCCATCACTCACGTTGCGGTATCTTCCTCAACTGCCAATTTAACGCTCTTCACAACCGTGCGCTGTTTCTCGGCGCTGACTTGCTGAGCCCGCTGAAAAGCAACGAATGATAATTGGAAATCGTGCGCAGTCTTCTGCATTTGGGTCTTCTTACTGGGCTGCGCTTCTGTCAGCTCTGGCCGCCCATGCACGACCTATACGGGGCTATAACACACCAGTGTTGCCTGCAGCGCCGCCAGTTTCTTCAGGTCGTCAGACCCACGCTTTGTCATAGCACGTGTCGTCTCTGTGAGATCATGCCTTGCATGAGGGTATCAGGGTACCACCGCATTGTATGTGTCATAAAAGGGGAGACGCACAGGCTCTTTCGCAGAGAAGATGAGTCACGAGGAGTGCCTAGCTGGTCGACGAGCTTGAGGATTCCTTGCACGTTGGCATTGATCTTGAAGACTTGGAGTGAGAGAGAGGACTGTAAGTTAAGGAACGCTGCTTCCTCCCGCGACTGTGGTGGATCCCGGGATGAAGAGTAAGAAGGCTTGTTTGACCCCGATTCTATGTCCTGAAAGCTCATGACTAGCAATAGGTTGACTTGGTGGGTAGTGGACAAGAGTGAGGCGCGGAGAGAATACCGTGACCACGCGGCTGGCGCATTCCCGAGTCACTCTCCCTCGCCACGTGGCTACTATCCGACCAACACCTCCTTTTCTTGTATTTCCACTAGGTAAAAAAATGAGTGCCGGCACAGTTCGCGCAGCTGCAACTGCAACTCGCAGTTTACGACCCGTCCGCAAAATACGCAAACTGGTCCATGACGACCGTGGCCTCCCCATTCCCCACTCCGACATCGTCGTCCGTGACACCCACCTCTCCCGCCTCGGCGAACACTATCACAACACCCTTGCTAATGATCTCCTATACATGACCTACAAGCACGAGAGTGGACCGCGTCCACCACCCCGCAGCATCCGCCTCATGTACGACCCGGAGGACCCATACGTCAAGCTGCGACAAAACCCACCCGTCGGCGGCTCTCAAATTGGCCGCAAGCCCGCACCCCCGACAACCGCAGAGCACATTGTCCGTCTTGAGCGCATACAGCTGCATACCATGGCGAAGGACGCCCTCGTCAGCCGGCAGAACCTCCTCGGGCCCATCATGGCCCTGCGCGCGCTCTCCGGCGAGACAGAACAAGGCGGCGGTCGCCGCGGCAGCACGGGCGTGCAGGTCGTGCGCGGCGTTAAGAATGTCGGCGGCTGGGTGCGCCCGGGGCTCCCGCTCGGTGCCAAGGTCGACCTTTGCGGCACGAAAATGTACGAGTTCCTCGGTACGCTCACCGAGTTCGTCCTCCCCCGCCTGCGCGAGTTTTCCGGCTTCCTCCTCCCGCCCGCGTCTGCAAATTTGCAAACCCCAGCGGGCGTGTCCGGCGTCGTGTCCATCGGCCTCCCCCCCGAAGCATTCGGTTTCTTCCCCCAAATAGAGGTCAATCTGGACGCATATCCCAAGACATACGGGATGCATATTCACTTTATCACCAACGCGAGGGGGGTAGGAGCGCAAGAGCGGGCGAGGCAGCTCCTCTCCGGGTTTCAGATTCCTTTTGCGCGCAGGTGAAGCACGCGGTGCTGGTTCGTTGGTAGGATTTGGTTTCATAGAGTCATGTCCGTACAACTGGCTACCCTCTCATTATAGTTTATCTTTAAAAGCCTGTCTGTAGCGAGCCGGATAAAAAAAATTGCCCTGCGGGTACATATACTGTCCCTCTCCAATATCAACCATCTTCAATAACGATGTCGAAATCAAGGGTTGGTCTCATGGAAATCACGCGTAATATGAAAGACTCTCCATGCTCAATGCCCAAAAATCAACAACGGCGAGCCATCAGCGGTGCAGCTCTGGAACAGGTGCATAGGACGACGATGTGTCTTCGATTTCACAAGACGGCCAGAGGGCTTTTATCTGTGTCATTGTTGTAGTGGGTGTGTCGGGGGTAGCGCCAATCACGGTCATCAAGTTGGAGTACCGCCACTGTTGTCGCACGCTTTGTCAATTCGCAGAGGCAACTTTATCGAGCCTCTCAACGCTACGTGGAGTTTGATCCGACATGAAACTGATTGGCGGGAATTACCAATGGTCGGTTCCTTCGCGGCCATTTCATCTAACAACTGATGCAAGGAACGACTGATGAAGAGATCACGAACTAAGTCTAACGCGAACCAGCTTCCTCGCAATGGCCATCTTGGCGCAAGGTCTTCTCCTCGCCTCACCAATCGGCTTGACGCGTTTTGTATTTTGTACCTGCGCCCATTTCGCTTTCTCACCGTTGGCCTGAGCGCTCCGCGACCTGATTGAGGAAGTTTCTTCCATACGTTCCTTGTGTCATGTGGAAGGTTTGGCCTGTTGACGCAAACGGTTCTGCACTGCTTTTGTAACCGGCCATCCGTGGCGCCTTGCCTTGCGTCCTCGGCATGTCAACCGGTCTTCCGCATGCAGAGGAGCATCCGTAGTAATTTCGAACGGCGGAAGGGTCATAGGAGAACTTTTTGAAGAAACTCCGGGATTGGCGCTTCTTCCTCGATTTGCACACAGATTTACAGTACGAGTGTAGCAAGGATCCGGATCGGACCGTGGCCGATTGAGTTCGTCGTTGGAAATACTAGTACGTGATCCATGGTGCTGATGGAAAAGTACGTGACCTTGTATTTCTCTCCTGGGCTATGAGTATTGCGATCTGGGCGGTCGAGGACAGGTCCTTGTTCCCAGCTCTGGCCATGGGTGTTGTCACCACTTTCAACGGCTGTGCGAGATTGAACGAGCAGAGGGACAGGGTTGACGAACGACAATGTTTTCTGGCAAGGCGGGTGTCGTTGCTCAATGATACATAATGCTCACATGAAATAAAGCGCCTGCATCACAGTTCAGTTTCAGCCGATCAGGCCTGATCAGGCACGGCGTTACTGGCTGTTTCAAGATGCTTTCGGAGGCAATCATCCACTCTCTAGTGCTTAGACTATGCAGGGTCAGATTCAGGATATACAGGGGTCATAGTCTGAGGGCCGAATTCGAGAATAGTTTTTACGAGTAACCCTGAAGAAGCACTCAACAGCGCCTCTCCGATAGAGTAAAGGGTTGGGTTGATAGCCCGACGGAATCGTTAAAGAGCGCTCAGTTTCGCCTTGTGCCGGAAACAGGAGATAACTTAGCTTTTCACAGATTTACTGTACATCCGTCCCCAGCTTGAGTTTTCAGCACGAGCACGGGTAGGCCTTACCCCTGTTGGTTTAGCGTATCGTCCCCTGCTGCATCATTTATTACAGGCCGGTGTTTAGGTTGACCCCTGCTCGTGGGGCCTGATATGAAATGAAATTGCTGAGCCCAGAGATTCTCACGGCCAAATGGCCGAGCGGCCGATCCATGGTCAAGATACCACTCTCGGTCCGTCCCCTGTGAACAGATTCCCTTCAAAGCTTTCCCGTCCGGCTTTATGCATGTTACATCTTCCGTGACGTCAGCCAAAATATACGGTAGCCTTCCGAGTGTCTTACACAGGTGCTGGAGTACTCTGGAAACCGATATGGAGCAACGTCGAGCCCCCTTTCGTAACGGGCACCACAGCTCTGCGGCCAGTAGTTCGGACACAGCCCCACCATGCCGTAGTTTGCGGTCTCTCACACTTCCCAGTCTTGACATTGATTTCGGGACTGTCAGGGTGACGGCTCTTGTGTGAGTTCTTGCGCTAACTGAATAGGATAAATGCTGCTTTGTGTTTTAACGAAACCAGTTCATGTGAACTTGATTCCGCCACCCTCATGGACATGTATCTCAAGTATTAAGGGACTAGAGATTCCTGCAATAGTCACTTGACTTTGGAGCGTCTCTCTCCACCACGGTAGCACCGCTCCAACTCGTTTTCTGATATTTTTATTTGTTTTATCTCGGAAACTGTAGCCACCGGATAAACTAATCTCGGCCATGGCGACAATCAACTAATCAACTGGACTGACAGGGTTTTGTTATTCTCGAATCACGCCTGCCATACACAGCCTTGCGCGACCGCCTGCCAGGCTGCCACCGTCTCAGCCTTCCGCCGACTTGAACTCCGCCCGGAACATGTATCTGGTGACGACGAGCCGGATGCAACTCTGCACTCCCGCGTATTCATATAAATGCAAACCGCTTCTTTTAGCCAGTCTGTTGTTCCCATTTCGCTGTTGAGAGCCTAATAACTCAAATTTAGACACCTACGCCCGGACGCAAAGATAGCGGTTCCGGGAAGACGCCCCGTCGCGCTCGCATGGGATACAGAGGGGAGTTCACCGGGGGCTATCGCACTCCTCCACATCGCCTGATATCGATCAAACCTTCTTTTCCTTTCTTTGTTTGTTTTCTCTGCGGAGAATTAAAGTAGGGCGTGAGCCCTGAATTTTTTTTATCTCTTCCAACAGCTCGAAGTGGAACAATCGCGCCTGTCCATGTCCCGGGCTCCGGGACATTCTGGCAGGCGAGGAGCCCTGGATCAACTTCACACAGGTAGCGTGTACTTCAGCAGATAGCCCTAAATTTCAACGTGATCTGTATTTAAATTTTGCGGCCTATAATTCTCAAGCGGGACACGTGCACGACGGACCTATCTTGTAGGAGAGAGTGCCATGTCTGTGAGGCTATCCGGTGGCCGTTCCGGCATTTGTCCCCCTCTATCCCCTCCAGAGTCTAGCACCGGGTCATTTCGTCCGTTCAGAACGTCGTGTTCGTTGCCTGCAAATTTTCTCCCTCACACACCCGCATTGCCGCACAAATCCTTATATCCTACCTCTCAATCTCGACCCAATGACGCTCTCCTACCCGTGACAAGGACCGCAGCGGAGTTACCAAGTTATCATCACGTGGGCGGCGCATGAGAGCTCCCAACGACTTTGCCAACCAGCAGAGGGGGGGAAGGGGGAAGGGACGAGGGTGGGCTTACTGGGGTTTCTCACCGGTGATTTGTGTCCCTCGATTTGCTACTCCGCTGCCACTGGAATTTAGAATAGGTCCCTTGACGACCGCCCAATGGTTGTGGTCAACCACACTTGAGTTCCCACTGCTCAGGCTGCTGATGCGTGAACATACTGGCCCCCAAAGCACTGAAAATATTTCGCGACTACGGACCCCCTCCATCGTCTAGCCTCATCGACAGCACTGTCCTGCGGCTACATGTTCAGAATTGTCACCACCGAGCAGATATCAAACTCGTCAACATTCCGTTCAGAACGAGTCCTTTTGAATCCCCGCCCCTCAAGTCCCCGTTCTCCCCCTCCCCACTCCATCAATTCTCATATCACTATTCTGCCTTGTCAAAGACTTCAGAAACCGCGACTTTTCTTCCTTTTCACGTCCCTTCACCTTTTACTTCCTATACATATGACCTAGTCTCCAAACGGCCGGTTTCTGGAAACTCTGATCACCCGAGTCTGACATGGAAAATAATCCATTTCCAGTAGGACGTCCGATTGCCTCGCCTTTCTTTCAGGCACCCGTCCCACTCCCACAACGTTTCTGTTACCTCATCCGCCTACCGTATAATGCAATCGATTGGATCAAATAGAACCGCCATTACTTTATCACTCTCATCTTGATGGTCGTCGGTGAATGAGAAGCCTACGAGTACGCAACCGGTTGGCTGGGGCAACCCCTTTGGCAAAATTCATTGTCTTGGGAGACACAATAGCCCCAATGTCATCGCTGATTACCGTATCGAACCGTAGAAAAGGGAATAGATCAGTCAGATAATCGAATCGGCGTTGAGTATTTCCAGGCTCGGTCTACGCTCACGCGATGGACAAAAACTACTCCGCGAACTTTCAATTACAGACGCATGTAATCGTATACACAGGTACATTAGTGAAAATACATAATCGCCCACACAACATCACGGGTATGCAAGAAGAAAGCGGTTCTCAGAAAACGCGGTTGTAGGACATGAGAAGAGTGAAAGAGAACTCGGCGCTTTGAGAGTTGTCACGGTGCCTACCACCTGCTACAGCCCGCAGCGCTTGAGTTTGGCATACCCACGTCCTCCGTTTGGAGCGTTCTGCCATCAGAGGTCATAAGAGAAAATAGGAAGGTTGCTAGAGAAAGTAAGTGAAAAGCAAGCGGCGGTCACCAACAGCGATCCTAGCGAACCAGAGCGCTTACCCCTCTGTTTCGGCTATGAATCAGAGACGAGTAGACTGCCTCAAGACGGCGTCGTCGCGATCCTGAGCTTCATAGCGAACAGGAGGGGCGAGTGACATTGGCGACGGGTAGATGCTGCAGTAGGAGAAGATGCAAGTGAATAAGTAGAAAGAGAGACAAATGTGTTGTCGCTTACTCGACGAAAATGAAGGCCTTTTATACCCTGGCTCCGCAACACAGGGAGGGGCGCTGTGAATAATGATTGGCATTTTCGATTTTAGCATCCGCTTGCAAGCACCATAAGCGCGTGCCATCGGGGCTTTGAACCACATTAGGTTGCTGGATCCACCCGTCCCCGTGGAACCCCGCTGGCAAAAGCTTCATTGCGATTCCGCGCTTCCCGCATCGATCCGTCAGTTTGGAGGTGCGATCAGAAGTCCTGGGAGTGCGTAATCACCACCTTATCGTGACACGGCAAGTTTCAAACTTCCTAGAGTAGGCAAACTCCTTCTTTCCTTTCCACTTCTGACAACGCAGTGACACTGTGAATGCGGTGCGGGCTCAAGACACCAAGAAATTGGGGCATTATTCCACTTTCAAAGTAGTGAGGTGCCGACGACAAGCACCCTGTGGTTGGCCATGGCTGAGGCCGATGGCACCACATCGCGCCTGTGGCGTCGTCAGCTGCCATCTGGGATATCTTTTCATTTCCGTTGGATGCTTGAGAGGATCTGGACTTCAGAGTTAACACGCTAACGGAGGTTGCGCGAAACGTCTACAGCTGGATGCGAAGACACCGATGGAGTGCTCGAGAGCTCCGCCTGGGCTTGGCTGACTAGGGACGAGATCCCTTCCGCTCCGGGGTCTAGATTGATATTAGTCAGAGGAAGGGCCCATACGGCCACAAACTTCCTTTGTGTCGCCTGAATGGAGCTGAGAGAAAATAGTCTGCGAGAGCTGGGGCATGTGATGCGCCTCATATGCGTATAAACCGTCGCCCAATGCCGTTAGACTATGCCACATCAAAGGTACGATGCACTCAGCGCACGTAAGTCAAGGCGCCCCGCTGCCTAACTGGTAGCTGGGCTTCCCATTGCGGAAAGAAGACAATAAATCTAGTGGTCCCACCGCTCGAGAAAGTTGGATTGACAAAGAACGATGTTCTCTCCCCTGAATTCTTTACTTGGAGAGACTACGCCAGTTTGGATTGGCAATTTTCAAAGTCGATCTGGTAGGTCCGGGGTTTTCAGGGAGAAAAAAAAAAAGAATAAAAACACCGACTCATGCTTGATGAAAAAAACTTGTTCGTTGACACACACGGCATTTCTGAATGATCGGGTGTAAGTCCCATATGTGACAAACAGCGATTTTGGAAACGGAGATCACCGTTGTGAAGCAGGTATACATCCTAGATGAAGTTTCGATCACCGCAAATAGGGTACTCCACAAAGCACTTGAACTTATCACCTCTGCGAAAAGCTTTCTGGTTACAAGCCCCCGACGATGCCCACGTAACACGATCCAATCATTAATTGTGTGTGACCCCGCGAAAGTGTGCAAGGGAATATCTGCAGGGTCATAGCCCCAATACCGTGGTTCTGGTTTTCGTGAATTTGGATCTGTTCCTGGCGGAAGGATAGTCATCCCAAATCTTCTAGAAGGTCATCTTTCAACAGAGAAACAAGGGCCACGGACAGATCGTTTTTCGAACTAGAAAGGTGCAGGTGCGAGACCTGACATGTTCCCTCTTCTGAAAGTCGAACAAATTCAATCGGGACATCCGGGAAGAGTACGGAATGTCGGGAATGATGGCTGAGTCCGTCGAATTGCGATAACTGTGGAAGAAAAAAGGGTGATCAGACATCCCTGCACGCAGCCCCATCTTCGGAAAGTTCAGTACTGACCATGACAAGGAGATGATTGATTGATGTTGGCGCCTAACGCCGTGAGTGAAGAAGGAATCGTAATGAGGTATGAAGCTTTGAAGGTCGACTGACGCCCACCCCCACCGTGACGGAGAGCGGGACAAACTTTTTGGTAAAAAGCTTGACTATCCAGCGTCAAGTTATGAGACCGAGATGGCATGGCCACACGTCACGCGGCAAAGGGTTTATCGTTATCGATGCCCTTCCTCGTGTACTCGGATCTTACGAATCTGATGTCCCCTTGACATTACTACGGTCACTTTCCTCCGTTTCCCCTCTAATCGAACTGACCTTTTGGGCTCTCATGTCGATTACTAGCCGCCCCTTCGCCGCATCGCCGCACCAGTGCCAAGTCCGTACAGGTATAGCTGGTTTCACCGACAGATCGGTAGAAAAAAAAAATCCATGCTTTTCACTTTACTCGGTGTGGTAAGAACAAGCTCGAGCGTTCTATCCAAATGGAGATGCACGGCCCTCGCCGGCAATCGTTTGCTCTTGCCCGCCCGCGAGCACTCGTCCCAGCTTTTCATCGTCATCACCACAACGGCGAGCGAGGCATGGACAGCAACCTGGTGGGTCAAGTGTTGGACCTCTGGCCTATTCCGTCTTGGAAATCACGATTGCGGGAACCACGACCTGTAGGCAAACTCTTTCTCCAAAAGCCATTAATCGAGAGTTTCGTGAGATAAGCGCTGTCGCGCGCTCAGGCCTATATAGAATCATCCAGGGACAATATTGCAACGTTGCCAAAGTCTAATGAGACTTCTGGCATCTGGCGCTCTGATAAGTACTGTATGATTGCTCCAACGAGACAACGCCGACTATTAAGCTAACAGGCCAAGATCTTGCCCTCCGGATCCATTACGCAGACCTCCATACCATATCGACAACCGTGTCATCGGTCATGCACCATAAGCCATCTACAGTCCGTAGGACAGTCGGCTCAAAGTCCCTCACGAACACAAGGAGAGCGATAGACGGTACAAATAGGTGGAGTTCGCGGGCGAGCCCTCGCAGCGCCGCAAATGACACTGGTGGCGGTTCCCAATCGGAAACGTCAAGCTCCGCGCTCCGAAGTTCGCGCAGGCGTGCAAGGAGTCCGTAAAATATGAGCCGCTTAAGGAGTAGTAGAGATGTTAGTCAGGCACAATCCGCGGCCGTACATGGGACACTTACTTCGCGCCCATCAACAGGTAGGGCCAGAGGGCCCACGTACCTCAGCTGCGGTGTCGGCCCGAACGCCCTAACAAGTGATGATAAGAGTTCCAAAGAGAAACTTGAGGTGTACGACTCGTCCGCCACCGTTAGGGAGTATATCGGCCGCGTCGAGAGCCGCAAATCAGCGAGGAGGAGGGCGAGCTCGACGCGCCTGGCTTCGTGGTTCGAGCTTGAGAGACACGTCTTGACGTGCGTCACCGGGCGGCCAGGAACGAGGACACCGACGGCTCCGGTAAAGGTGCAATCGATAATGGAGAGATTGGGAAGGGTGTGCGCTTGTCGTAGGGAATGGGTGGTAATGGACACATTTTCTGGGAGATCTTCGTTGAAGTCGGAAATGTGCAGGTCGCTTAGCACGCGTTGTGTGGAGAGAAAGGAGACGAGGTGCCCATCCCACGCGAGGTCACAGTGGAAAGTATGGAGCTGAAAGCGGCAGCCTTCCAGCATCCATGCGTAGTTCATCGGAATACCACTATTCAGGTAGACGTGGAGAGTGCGCAGACCCGTGGTGTTCCGAAGCGCCTTGGAAATAGAGGTCCAATAGTGGGGTGGTGATGAGAAAGGCTCTGGTTCCTGGGGATCGCTTCCTTTGTCATCTTGTCCCTCGTCATTTAGGTATATAGCCAGGGCGGTGACCAGCTGCGAAAGTCTAGGCTTCTCAGCCAAGACCCCACAGAGAAGGATCGTATTCGACGGTTCATCCATTTCCAACGTTCGATAGAGCGTACGCTCAGCAGCCTTGCGAAAACCCTTGGAGACCAGACAAAGCGCGCATAGGTCGACCCGCCTTTGAATATGCTGTGCGATGAACAGATACACCTCTGGAGGCAGCTCCATGAATCGAAAAGCATAGCCGTTACGCTACTGCAGAAGAAGGGTAAGAAAGGGGCATGACACACGACAGGAAAGTGGACTCACGCCAGAGGGGAAGAACAATACCGCGAGCGCAAACCGAGGTTCACGCTGTCAGGACCCGTCTATTGAATCGAGCGGTGGAGCCCGGTGTCTGCAAGGGGGCTTGGGGTTGGAATCTCGTGCTTGTGGTGCTGGTGCTGGATTTCCGGATGAGCGGCACACGAGGCGGCTGACGCGCTGGGCTGAGGGACTCGGAGGCGCCACACAATGCTGTCAGCCAACGGAGGGCCACTCACACGTGCTATGTAAGACTCAGAACTCGAGTTGGTGGTGAGAGAACAAGTCCGGGTCTGAGGGAGTGTGTTACTGTGAGTACTCACCGGCACCTCCCCCTCTGGCCTCTTGGTGGTATCGAGTCATGGGCGGTTAGTCCTTGCGTTACCGGGCCATAAGATGATCACCAAGAAATGTGATGTGCCGAGACCAACCCTTGGACATTGGGCGCTGGGTAGTCCCAGTCCCAACGGGGTTTCGGACTTTAACTGTGACCGTCGCTCAGACGATCGCTTACTGTTGGATTACCATGAGCCTTTCGTTTTTTGTCGCATTGACTTTCAATATTTCTAGACGGCCACTTCGCTACATAGGGTAGACGGTCACCGAATTGAATCCTCTTGAGGAACCAGCTGCGGTGGGTTGCCCCCACTTCCACTTGGTATCATTAGGGGAGTTGGCGCCGCCTCGATCGACGTACTGTATTTCATCTACTTTTGCTTCTCGGCACCGACGACTACCGGACGGATATTTCTGATCTGAAGGGACAATGATACAGAGGGCTAAAGCTAAAAATCGGGACAAGGGCTGTTTCCTATTCTCGCCTTTGCACCGAGGACTAACCCCGATCAAGGGGTTCAATGGAGCTTTACACGTAATTACAAAGTAAATCTGTGGTGATGAGTATGGGTGTCCGCGCTAGTGATGAGCGCTATGAGGGCATATTCACTTCGAAGAGTAGGTATAATTGTGCGGTGCAGTTTGGTAAAAGCGGACACCACGTAACGGGAGAATTGGTAGAGGCCGGAATCAATGGAATGGCGTCACTCCAGCTTCTCCAAAGTCTCTAACCTGGCAAGCACCACGTCTTTGCTTGTCTCTTCAATCTCTCCTGCCAGGAATATTTCGTCCAAAATGGCATACACCTGATATGTGCACGCATCGGCAATGATATAAATAACCAGAGAGCCATCGCGCACCTTATAGAAATTGAAGACCAGGTCCAACTCGCAGACGTTGTCAAAGAAGGAATCTGTTTCGAAGGCACAACGTCAGAGGCAACTACCCAGATGGACATATCAACATACCAAGGATCTCGACAAACAGGTGGATGGCCTCCAGGTAAGCAAGCTCGTTGTCATTTGCATCGACACACACACAAAAGAAGAGGCCGGCATAGCGACGGTATACAATCTTGTGATTTCGGAACTTGGGGAGACGAGATAGTTGGCCAAGGCTCGAAAGCCAAGAAAATCAGAAGGGAGATTTGCGTACCTCAACGAAATTGGATTGATATTTCTGGTCCCGCGCTGCGACTACCCGATGCACTTCCCCACGAAGACGGAGCTGTACTCCAAGTTGGTATGTGAATACTGATCTTTCTATGGGAACCCGAGGGAGCGAACCTTCTCTTCATCGTCGTATGGGACATACCATTTTGACAACCGTGTCTTGCCTTGGCGGTTCTAATAAAGTTAAGACTCAGTAACCCTAGACATCCAAAACGGAGACTTCACCTGAACCAAGATGAACCGAATCATCATGAAAGTGTGGGTGTGGGAGCAGCGTTGGTTGCTCAACAGTGACCCGTTCGACGGGGGTTGCCAGTGTCAGGTCAGCACACTGATCACGTGATGATAATGACAGCATTTGCTTCGCGTCAGCTGTCAGCTGGATTTAGGTATCCACATTTCCTCCCATCATCATCATAAATGTACCGAGGCCCTTGTAATTCTCATTATTCTCATCTGAAAACCCAATGAAGTGGCCGCTTCGTTTCGCTACCGTGTCACTGAGGATGATATCGTCCCCTCACATGGCATCACTCCCAGAAGCTGAAGCGCTTCACATTTCTGTCTGAAGAAATCAACAGGATGGGAGAAGTCATGACGATACTTAATCTCAATGGCTCGATCAGAGCAGGTGACCGGAGGGTAGTCATCGCAGAACTACCTCACAAAAGTAATCATAATAATCATATGACCCCCCCGTTGTCGTTGGGTTATGTCATCCTTTCATGTTTCTTCGAACTAGATTACAGCGCACATATGTCAGGCACCCCACTCAACGAATGGCGTAGGAACGTGAATGATTGATCTCAATATGGTTATCTGGTCATGGCCGGTTTTAGATTCTTTCGAGTCTCGAGCGTCAAGAATCCTTTTGGGTAATACTAGCTCGGTACCCTAGTCCCGTCGCCCCGTTCAAGTGTGTATTACAAGATAAGATCCGTCGAGTAGTACTTGCTTTTCCTGTCTTCCAACAGTGCTTGCGGTTCCATTTTAAAGTGCGTGAGCCTGCTCAGCTGGCTTACTTGTCCTCCTGCACACATGACCCCACTACGGGCACTAAATATCGGCGGTGCTTTGAGCCTGTTGAGACAGTACTGAGTAGTAGGTGGCAATTTCTCGCCGCGCTCTTCGGGAACCGGTGACACGGGGAACAAGCAAAAAGCTATCCATGCCCACTGGCTGGATCGAACAACCGACCTCATCATTACGAGTGACGCGCTCTACCGCTGAGCTAAACGGGCAACGCTTTCATTCTGCCGCTGGCAAGGATCCGACCCACAAGCAGGATTCATGTAGCCACGTGTCGACATGATACAATGCGAGTCGTACCACCGAATGGAGGATTATATCGATTAGTTGATAGTTACAAATCTTGGCTGATACGATAACTTATCTGATTTGACGTAGGGCATCTAACAACAGGAACCCGAACCCGCCCAGTAAGGCTTGCCTCGGGCCCTATGCGCTACATACAAGCGTATGCATAATATGCCGTTGCCGATCACCAGTTCTCCAAGTCCATTTCGCCGACTTGACTCTACCAGTCCGCCCAACGATTAGAGAAGCCCGACGTCTCGCGCTCTTCCTCCCACTCCTTTCTCAGCTGAGAACACGACGGATACACTAGCCGTTCACCCGCCTTTCCGATGCGAACGAACAGGCACAAGTCAGCATATACGAAGCTCAACTGTGGTTCGTTCCCGTACGTCGCGTATGTGTCCTTCTTACGGTTGAATGTCGTCACTGGCGTGACCCACTCCACCCTCTCCGGGTTCGCATAGCCGTGCATCTCATCGATCTCCCAGTTCTCTTGGGAAACGACAATCCCGCCTTCCCCCCGTACAGCCATGGTAATATCCACTGTCGAGTCCGAGTGTTCCGCATAATTGAAGTTGATTATTTTGTCAATGACCGCGCCTTCGCGAATGACGCTCGGTGTCGTCCACTCATAGTACATGTACAACATGGGTTGGAACCCAAGCGCACGAAAGGTCTCGTAAACGACGGCGTCGCTCCCTTTCAGGGCTCCGTAGACAGGCTTGAGGGGAAAGGGGTTCTCCTCGTCCTCGTCCTCGTCCTTGTCAACCCCGTCATTGATTGGATAAACGTGCCTCAGACCGAAAGCGAGTGTCCCGCCAGATGCCAAGAACTCCGGATTCTCGAGCAGACCCTGGATCGTTTGACGGAAGGTGTTTTCATTCACTGCTGGTGGGAGGGAGAGATGCTCTGAGGCTGAGTCTTGAGAAGGACCAGGTCCATCGTCGTTGTTGAAATATAGGTTGTATGTCAACGTCACTCGATGGCCAGATATGACTGGCGCAACCTCGTGCTCGACGTCGCTGAAAAACATGACGTAACCGATGGATGGTTGGTGCAAGGCTGTGAGCTCCCGGCCAGAGTCGAAGACCCATTCTTGACCTCGGTGCCGAAGGAAAAGAGCCCCGCCTTCATGCGGTGTTGGGAAGACGACCACGAGCGACCCAAACATATTTTCGCCGCGCGGAGTATCGACGTGAGACTTGAAAAACGACCCCTTGCCTACGCATTGTGTTAGCCGCTGGAGGAAAATGAAGATTACAAGCGTACTGTATACATTGAGTTTGTGTAGTTTGGCAATTATATGATTTCTTGACTGTGTACCTTCGAGAAGGTGACCGCGGATTATCTTCATCAAATCAGTTTGAACAGGGTCCAGCTGAGAAGCGAAACGTTCCGAGTCCATCTTTCCAGCCTTGCGGTAGTTTTCATCGAGCACTTCCTTTTCATTCACGCCAAAAGAAGCAGGATCACAAGCCTGGGTCAATTGTTTCAACTCATCCAAGGAAGCATTTGCTAGGTTGATGTGTCTACGACAAGAACATTAGCCAAATTTTCGGGGCCTTGAGCAATCCATGGGCATGGCCCCCGAACCTGGCATCGTTACCGCCTTTTGTTGCCTTGTAGAAGAGTGAGAAACAAGAATTTGAAAGCCTGAGTATTCCGCTTGTGTAGGGTGGCTTGTCGACGATAGAATCACGCAGCGACGTCAGTAGTTCTTGGTTACGACTTGGAGTTGGCTCTTCCGGGGTTTCCATCCTTTGGTCAGTACCAATGGCGGGGGGAAGGAAGGAAGAGGAAGTATGAGAGTCGCAATAGGAGTCTTGGATTTCTTTTGACCTTTTGACTGTTTTACTGAAGAACTCCTATTAAAAATCGGAAGTATTCCATTAGGTAAGCGATGGCAAGCAACTCCGAGGAGTCGCCGAGTCAAGTCAAGAAAGGTGCGAGGATATGCGCACTCGCACTCTAAGACCGGACACCGATTGAGAGCGTACCTCGCCGCGTCACCGAATCGGGAGTGTTTCTGTGGAGACCATGCGTATGATATGTATGAACATACAATGGAAATGACCTGCGTCTAGCTAGCGGACGATAAATGAAAGTCAGCAGGAAAGCTGTAGAAGTTCACTAGTTCACTGGTGGAAGTTAGTCTAGACCAGCGCCGCCTATATATGGCCTGGCAAGTAGGTTTCGTAGTAGTAATAATTACGTATTCTACTCTCTTCTCGAATAATGAAGCGCTTCCAGTGCAATTCCATCTCATGTTGCCAAAATGAACTCTCCACGACAGTACCACTGGGAGAGTTCTCGTTGATTTGTGGGCGTAGAAATTCACTGGGTAAGGGAGACATTTCATATCATTTTGTTACGTACTACGATACAGCAGAGTAGCTGGGAGGTCGCAAACACATACAAATACGCTGTGTTCGTATGGCCGCGATGGCACCATCATGGAACGACTCAGAGCATCATAGTAAGTTATCAGGATTTGAATATCAGGTGACACCTTCCTCTTCTCCACGTCTGAGATCTGAGCTTCGGCCATGGCAAGGATTTTTGATCGCCTTGGTGAAACGATCAAACGGAACCGTGACTGACGCCATTGAATTTCCTGCTTGACTGATACTGTACCCGCCACTCCTACTCTCAAGGTGTCCAGCCCTGGAGTCAGGGTCTATCACGACACCTTCGGCAGAGTAACATCCCACGGTCCAAGAAAAATAGCAGCTTTTGACGAATGTACCTCACTAGCAATTATGGTTCAGACTGTTTGACTCCGCTGCATATAGTACACGCGGACGCTGTGATTGAATCAGATGGGCAAATATCCCTTTCGTTCAAAGTTATCTCCCACCTTGTTCTAACCGCAGCGATACGACCACCAAGGAGTCCTTCCCTCAGAGTAGGCGCGCGCAAAAGGCAGCGTTCCCAACATGATACCTGTCAGAGTGTGAGCCTCAGATCACCTCGCACATGGCACCTTCTGATCTTGTCACAGCGTATCCCTTTCCGGTTCGGAAATTTTATCACTTCGCACACAGCGCGAAGGCTTCAATGGTAGCTCCTTGGGACGGCCTGGACGTAAAGGAATGTGCGTAGGTACACTGTGGCGCCCTTTGTCTTGGGTATAGAAGTCTGCAAGTTGCCTATTAGAAGGTAATACTTCCATATGCTGGGCCTGTCCTAGATCCAGCACGGACCACCTAATGAGGTTTGTGATTTGTAGAGGGGTCGCAGCTTCATAGGGCACAACAGGCAACTTTTGAATTGGCGGGGTCAGCTCCAAGTGATACTAGTATTCGGACCCTCGAACCTTACATCTCGGTAGTCATGACGTCAGGACCAAGACTGCGCAGAAGGGATAAGGAGACGATGTTCGTCGCAAAAGGGCCGTGTTGGAAACGCGACTGCCCCAACATATCGTAGTTTGAGAGCTTGAGCCAAGACAAGCTAACCTGGGGCTCAAGAATTGATGCATATTGATGTCTACTGCGCTTTCGAGAAACTCACAAATCTCGGGCTGGTACATTAACATTTGGAGCCACATACCCATACAGTCCTTCTTGATTTGGCGATTGCACGACCAGATCATTCTTTGCCGTGTCTACTTCGTGGAGGTCCTCCGAGTCGTCACGGAACGAGCCATAATAGGATTCGGACACGGGCCACTGTTACGTGAATAGAGCTTCTTTCTCGGCCACGCCAAGTGGCCGCTTGCATATATCTAGAATGGACTTGCTAGGGTTGCCGGCTCCGGCACAACATTAAGACGATGGCACGATTCAAGGATAGTGGTGAGCCAGTAATAGCCACGTTATTTTCGCCGAAATTTAGTGGGTCTGTTGTAGGGAATTGTTGCAATTCCCAGAAGAGTGGTGGTATTACAACTGATTGACTTGCGTGAATCCACGCGATTCGACGCACCTCAGGACTCGTAGCGATGCTGTAAAGTCTCCGATAAGCACATTTATTAGGATGGCAACAAGGGTTGGTG
>QFFA01004263.1:8530-26916 GCA_003316565.1 Russula foetens | reverse complement strand
TGCCACGAGAGGAGACGAGAGATGGTGAGTTCAACGAGGCATGACTGGCAACCGAAAGGGATCTCGGGGGAGGAGGAATTGAATAATCGTCGTATGCGGGGTCGCTTGGGTATGTGGGAAGATTGAGAGCGCGTGTGTAGTCGGCAAGATCTAGCGCATCGACAGAAGGATCGGTGACATCGTGCCTCGAATAAGAACGTGAAGCTGGAGTCCAGCCGTGGTCCTGTGATGTACGGACAAACTGGCCTGGTGAGGAGCGCAGTGGGGGGAGGGGGTCGGTCGGGTCGGGAGACCAGGGACGTGGGCGAGAGAACGAAGGTGGAGGCGATACCTCGGAATGGTGAGTTGGAGAATACATCTTTCTTTTTCGTTAGTTACAGGGTCATTAAATGATCATAAAGTGTCACAAAGCTATCTTGACGGTTCAAGCTCAAGTCTGGGGCAACGAAGCGCAACAGCGCTGTGGGGGACAATCCATCACCACGTGCCATTTACTGCATATGGCTAAAGAAGGCCTTGTAGCCAAGTCAAAAGACCGCTCATCCCATCCCCGCTAGCACCTCCACCCTTCTCATCTTCCAGCTCGACCGGCTCTCCTACGCTCACCCAACTTCCTATGAATTCAATCTCTCCGCCTTCCCAGTCTGCGAATTTAAACGTCTCTCCCGCAGGGCCAGTACTGTCCAGGCCTCCCAATTCCGACGTGTCTTCGCCCTCGGCTCCAAGCTCGTCGATTGCAACGGTGCCAGTATGTGATCGGCGCCGCTTGTTAAGTTCTCGCTCCAAGACAGTTCGCACTCGATTGATTGCAAGCTGTTCTAGAGAGGATGTGGCCGAAAGACCTCCCGTCTTGAGTAGGTCACACTTATGAGCTAGGATGAGTATTGCAGGAGGGTTTTGTGACGGGGGGATTGTGACAATGGCATGCATGATTTTATGCAAGTGCCTAAAGGTCCAATGTGAGCCATCAGTGGGCACAGCGTAAAAAGGAGCACACTATCAAACGTACTCTGCTACGACGGGACCATTGCGAGACACGTTACTGGTGTCTGCGACAAAGACGATAGCTTTTGCATTAGGTAGATACTCGCGGAACTGATCACGGATACGAGGGTGACCAGGAACATCGACCAAAGTGATGGCTTTCTTGTTGGATGAGAAGATGCATGTATTGGTTTGGAGTGACGTGTGAGTTGAAAGTGTCTGGCCGTATGCCAGCTACAACGGATATCTATATCAAGAACCGTAATAGGTAGGAAACCCACATACCGTCGATAGGATAGCTGTTTTCCCCGCGTCGGGGGTTCCTACGAATACGACGCTGTTTGCATGGGACTGTGACCTACGACGAAAGAGGTAAATGACGACTGGAGTCGTAGCTAAGTTAGTGATATGTAGGAATCCAAACAGTACTCACCCACAGTAAGAATAGCAACAAGACAGGATATCACCAATAGTCTTGGGTGTAATGGATCCATTGGCTGGTGTAGTTCAGTGGTTCGCTGGACACGTATTATGTAAACCACATGAGAAAATAGAGAATCTTTTTGAATCCCGGATGTCCGGTACGATGGCTAATGCAACAGTCGAGGCAGATGATGAGTCTACCCACCCTCCTCGAAAGAGAGCTCGTCCTTCACTCACAAGAGCTGGGAATACTGCGCGCCCCATCGTATCCGAAGAGACACCCAATTCGCGGCGATTGTTCGCGCCATTTCGCGCTCTTGGACTCATAACAAATCAAGTGCCGTTTGCGCTCCAGGTTCGGGCAGTCAAGGGCTCATCTGAAGGGCCGCGTTTGCACATCCTGACATGTATGGGAAACTCGTGGGCTTTGTGGGAAGGGGGAAGGATGACCCTTCTTTTTGTCGGTGTGTGAATGCGGTCTTGTTCCAATCCCATACCAGTTCTCAGAAGCAGATCTCCTTTGTAGGGTCTGAAGCTCAGGATCCGATTACTGGTTTAGGTTTTGACGGTGACTTCATATGGGCCTCTTCTGGTCCGCATGCCCTCAAATATGTTCGAGGGAAAGAGGTGTGTGTGCATTTGGTCCCTCAATGCTCGCTCGCTATGCTCATCTCTCGACAGGTTAGCCGGTTAACCAATCCTTTGGGGACCTCGATAACTTCGCCTCTCGTACTTGGCCCCCTCTTACTTGCTCTGACGGAAGACGGACGAAATCTGCTCACTTGGGACACCTCAGAAGAAGGTCGGTGTAGATAATTTGCTTGGAGGTTGTGCTGAAGGGCCGTGAAGTATCACACAGTCAAATCCAATTTGAGCCTGGTTTCACCGCCGTACACCTACTTCATCCCGCCACCTACCTGAACAAGGTCATCGTCGGGGGTAGCGACGGAAGTTTGCAGTTGTGGAACATTCGTACTCGGTATGTACCATAATGCATGTTTCGAAGCAACTCGACCAAATGTTCGCCTCAGGACATGCATATATAAAATCCCATTTGCTCGCCTCTCTGGGTCGTCAGCCAGTCATTCACCTTCATCCGTGACGGCGTTGGCACAATCTCCCGCCATTGATGTTCTGGGTGTCGGCTTCGCATCAGGAGAGCTTTCAATCTATGACATCCGCGCTGATGAGAAAATAATGCGAATATTCGTGCGGGAGGGCCCGGTGCGGGCACTGGCCTTCCGAGGCGGTAAGAGATGCCCAAGCATCTACGATCTCTCGAAAGTCTTACACTTTGCAGATGGACACCCAGCTCTTGCCTCTGCCTCGGAAACGGGCCATATATCCCTCTGGGATCTCGGCTCCGGTGGGCGTTTGTTGCACACGATACGGGGCGCCCACGATGGCAGTATTTCTGCACTGCAATGGATTCCTGGTCAGCCACTGCTCATCAGCTCGGGAGACGACAATAGCGTCAAGGTTGGTGTGTGAAATGGGAGATGTCGCATGTTTTACTGACACATCTCAAGCAATGGCACTTCGATTCGTTGACCTCGCCACCCCACCTTCTCAAGTTTCGGTCGGGCCATCAAGCTCCTCCGCATCTTATTCGCTTTTACGGTGAAGATGGTAAACAGCTGCTGACTGCATCAAGAGATCGTAGCCTCCGATGTACCTCGGTCGTACGCGACTCACGATCGTTCGAACTCTCCCAAGGTTTGCCCACTTTTCTAGCTAAAGGGCTCCTTGGTGACCCATACCATCCTAGGCTCTCTTTCCAAAAAGGCGACTACATTATCTGTGCCGCTTACTTCGCTCAAGCACTCCTCTGTCATATCATTGGCATTCTCGACGATGAGATCCAAAGATTGGGATGACATTCTGACAGCACATACGAATGAGACGTATACCAGAACATGGAGTATGTTGAACAAACGATTAGGCCAGCACGCACTTGGCATCACAGAGAAAGGCAAGACGAGGACTCTTGGGGTCATCAAGGCAAGCCTTGTTGGCGTCGTTTTCCCTTTCCATGTTTAACTCAGCGATAGGCTGTTTGCGTCTCGGCTTGTGGCAATTTCGGTCTTGCTGGTTCTTCCACGGGCGCCATTCATATGTGGAACATGCAATCCGGTGCCCATCGTAAGTCTTTCAACATTGGGCCTTGTCCAGAAGGCGTTCAGACAAACTATCGACCTCCTCCTGGAAAACAAAGAAGCGAAGAGCGCAGTGTTACGGGCCTCGCCACGGATTCATTGAACAGGGTGGCGATTGCTGCTACTCTTGATGGAACTGTTAATGTACGTGTTCATACATTGGTTCGGCAAAGGGCCTCAGTAGGAACTGTCCTCGCAAATAGTTTTTCGACTTCCACACGTCGAAACTGGAGCACACCCTCATCATGCCTGCCACCATCGTCTCGATCACTCTCCAGCGAGACAGCGGTTTACTTGCCGTAACATGCGATGACCTCGTCGTGCGTCTTGTCGATATTGAGACTTACAGAATAGTTCGAGAGTTCGGTGGATTCGGCGGTCGTGTTCTGGACGTTGTAGGTTTACCCTTGTGACTTGTTTTTCTGGTCTCATCATTGCAACCGCATAGGCCTTCTCGTCTGACTCGCGGTGGCTCATAACGACGTCACTAGACTCGATTATCAGGACGTTCGACATCCCAACCGGACGCCTGATCGATGCTTTCCGAACGTCAACCGTTGCCACTAGCATATCGTTATCCCCTACGAGTGATTTCTTGGCAACTGCTCACGTTGACAGCGTTGGCGTGTATCTCTGGTACGTCCAACACAGCACCATCGGCACGATCTGATGGGACGATGGCAGGGCGAATCGAGCCCAGTACACAGACTTCTCATTCCGCAGCATTTCCGAAGAGGGTGTCGAGCGTGTCGACCTACCATCGATGACTGGCTCGGCCGAAGACGAAGGTTCGTTTGAAGGTTTATCGCAGTTGCTCGTAATTATATCCTTTCCCAGTGCTGGAGGAACTGTCGGCCCTCGTGGTTCATGACCAGCCTGAAGATGAGAATTTCGCCCTCATGCCTGATCTGGAGGGAGAGGTCGTCACCCTTACGCATCTACCACGGTCTAGGTGGCAGACATTGTTGAATCTTGATGTGATCCAGGTTAGCTTTTGCGCCTTTCTCTGTATTTCCGACGTACTCACCAACTTTGGATAATTAGCAACGAAACAAACCAAAAGAGCCCCCAAAGGCCCCAGAGAAGGCGCCATTTTTCTTGCCTACTGTTGCAGGCGTCGAAGCGCGGTTCGTGGTACAAGATAAAGAAAAAGAGAAGAAGTCTGCGAAGAAGTCTCAAAAGGCCATCGCAAATGCAGAGAGCGTCTTCTTCCAAAAATTGTCGCAAGGGCCCAGAGATAGTGATTGTGGGTGCAATGTTTTCTTACGAGGATTACGGGCTCATCTTTTCCGCCAGACGAAGCGTTTTTCACGTACGCGAAATCGCTATCTCCTGCAGCGGCGGATCTGGAAATCCGCGCTTTAGCGACTGTCGAGGATATGAGCCTTTTCCTGCGTGCCCTTTCGCAGCGTTTAAAGTCTCGTCGTGATTTTGAAGCTGTCCAGACGTATCTTAATGTGTTTTTGCGCGTGCATGGAGAAGCGCTAGTCTCCAACCCCGAGTTGCGATGTGACCTGGAAGCCTTCTTGTCGTTGCAACGGCAGGAGAGTAGTCGTTTACTAGAATCTATTGCCTCGTGCTTGGGCACTCTGTCGTTCGTTCGAGACGCACTCTAGATTATTTTTTTCGTTCCCTCGCCTATGCACGTGTATCTTCACGTCTGGGGTACGGCAGATAATAATAGATTGTATTTGATCATACTGGTATGATACAGCGAGCTGTGGTAACGCAGGAAATGTGATGCCGCGTAGAGAGCGAAACGTGAGAGCGAAACGTCCAAGTTAGAGTCGGGAGAAGCCGACGTTCAGCGCTCTAAACTTCGCTACACTTCGTCCACAACTATGGACCAATCAACACCACTAACCGTCGCTGTGGGTACAATAGCATCATGCACGTTCGTCTTTGTTGGCTCAAAGGATATCCTCACTCCTGCTCACCCTGGCTGTCTCCATAGCCGTCACAGGTGCCCTGATTACTGGTACCTATGCTCTAGCTAAACGAAGAGGACAATCCGTTGCCAGTATATACGCTGCGTCGGCAGCCCTTAATTGCGGGATCGCAGGAGCCACTTTCTTCAGTATGTCAATCGTGCGCTTTTTGCTTGTATTCCAGTGTCGCTCACTCCTTGCAAGGTATTCGGGGATATGTTGTAGTGCCACTTCTGAACGAAGCACTGCCATCAAGATTGCGTGAACGAGAGAGCCGACGAAAGTCTTTGGCTCAAGCTTCGTCTGAGGTGTCTGCAGATGGTGCTATGACCTGGGGAGCCATGAGGTTACATCGCACGCTCGACTCTGCTCTGAGCGGGGGAATCACGGGGAGCGTCGTCCTGAATACCTGGAAGCGTTCGTCCTCTTCCTCCTCCATCAGCTTCGGTCTGGATCTGACCCAACTGGCCTTTCCTTTTAGGCGGCACTCGTGGTACATTCCCTGGGTTCATGTTTGGATCGATATTTTGCATTCTCGGACAGGCGCTCTACAACGAATTGGGTGTCCAACGCATAAAATTCATTTCTCGAAGGTATTCTATTCCCTCCCAGCCGTCGACACCCATAGCCTTGGAACCTCCTGAACCCCCTGTGCCGAAACGACCTCTCCTTGAGCGGATGATCAGTGTTATTGGCCTCAACAAGCTCTCCGATGAAGAATACCTGGCTCAGATGAGAGAGGAACGTGCCGCGTACCTGCGGAGGATAGCTGAGTTGGAAGCGCAACTAGAGGAGAAAAACCCAAAGCATCCATAGATACGATCTAATCAAGTATCCTACCCGTAGCGTCTGTCTATCATGTGGCAACCTTTGATTCCGGGCGAAAATCTTCCCTGGTCAAATCCTAGAAAAGGCATAGCCTTGGAGCTTCTTATATTATAAAGAGTCTACTCCACCTCCACCAGTTTGGGGCACAAACTAGCAGAAAAGCCTCTAAGAATCGCAGACACCACATGGCTGTTTTTTTTTCTGTGATAGCAATGTGCGCCATGCACCAGGCCTTCCGACCTTGCAGAGCCATACCCTTTGCGACTCGCATCGTGCCCCTGTGGTGGCTAAGGACTCCATCTGAATTTTTTTCCCTTGCGCCCCGCGTGTCTGATCGCATACATCACACATCTGCGCTTGCTGGATTCCGGAAACCCGCAATGCATCTTGGTATGGCTAATCGAGCTCGCTTGATATACGTACCTGGGCCAACGGGACTTCCATTCAACGCCCCACCCTGCTTGGTTACCAATGTCAGGCTGACATGCATTTGCTTTGTCGCCATTTCTTATTCCGCGTGAATTTGACAAAGTGGCGAAAGAACACAAAACAGCGACCTTACGGGTCTATACGGGTACAGTTTGTGTGGCTCTTCCTTACAGCATCACATCATATTCTGATACACCTCAACCGTGCCTTTCCCGTCTGCCCGGAATCCTCCCACGGCAACGTTATCGCCATGCGCAGCCAGCGCATTGACCTTTGCAATGAATCTCACCGGAGCGACGGCGATTGAGTCGATTGTCCAGTCTTCTGTGTTGCCTTTGGTGGAAAGAGTGTGACGATAAATAGAACCAAGCAGGGTACTCGTGACAATCGTTTTGGAATCTAGAAAAGCGCTAAGCACGTACGACGTCAGTGCATTCGAAGTACAGCGTGAGGTTTCTAGTAAGAGCGAGCAACGCACAGCGCGACAATGGGGCCATCAGCGATTTTCTTTGAAAGACTCATGTCTTCACGCAGGCCTCCCCACTTCCGGGCCTTCTTGACTGACAATCCTTTATCTCCGCCCAAGCCTATCCATAAGTGGCCGTCTGCAGTGCCCACGGCAATAGAGCCGGTTGATGAGACTGAAAGGCAGTGCACGAAGGGCGGGGACAGCGATACGCCCGACGATTGCGGCGGGAAGGCTCGAGAAAGATGTGCCGTGATTCTAAGAATTCTGATGATTTACAAAAAGCCACTTACTAAACTCTCGTCTCGAAAGTATCGTGCCTTGCCTGAAGTCAAAGTGGAGTAAGGTGGAGTCATACCCCCCACTGATGAGTTCGCCGGGGCGATTGGGGATAAACACTACGCTGGCGCAGATCTTGAAGGCGTGGTCTATCACCGTTCATGGACATATTTCGTAGGGGCTCACGCTGTTATGCCGATACTTCATCCTCCGGACGCTTTTTGTTGCAATATCCACCACACCCACCACACCACTATCCATTGTGAATGCAAGAGTCTTCTGGTTCTCACTAATAGATATCTGAGGGTAAGTTTTCAGAGAAGGTATGGGAGATGTCAAGAGCACATGCCTCGTTCGTCACATCCTCTTCACTTTCGCCCACCCGGATGACAGCCAACGCATGTTCATTAGACTGGACGAGTTGTTGGGAATCCAAATCAAATAATTGTACCTGTAACCAGTCACTTAATGTTCCATACTCGACATTGACATGGTGGCGGGAACTTGAAGGCTGTCAACACTGACAGAACTTCCGCAAGCTACCCATATGTGGCCGCAGCCGTCCGTACTATTCGGAGCAACAGCAATGACTGATGAGATTTCTGAGTTGAGCGCTCGGATAGCTTTGACGACTTTAGTATCTGGGGGGTGATAGAGTCGAAGACTACCATCATCTTTTGAGACTGAGAAAACTACTTTGTTAAAGGGCACGAGAACTCACAAGATCCTAGGATTAACATTCCATTGCGCGTATAGGCTAATGTTGATACGTGCGCAGGTATCAGCAAGGAATGTTGTAGCAGCGAGAGTGCGGGCCCGCCAGTCGTTGCGTCATAGTTCATGACTAAAAACGTCGTCGTCGTAGTTTGATCTGATGATGATAATCTTGTTCAGCCCTGGTTGTCAGCCGCCACCATGTCAGCCAACGTACCCACCAGATATGCTCCAACCTCAGTAGAGGAACTGAAAGATCGTTTAGCAATGCATAACAAGGTCAAAGTTGCAGGTTGAGTAATTAAACGGGGCTCTCCCCAAAATCTCAACTGATCCACCTTCACAGGTTTCGATGGTGGGTGCTGGACACATGTTCTGAACCCAACTTCTGATACTGAGCGCGTGAGCAGTGGATGGGGTTTTGCGTGGAAAGTTCATGGTGTGTCCATCCACGGTGCCCGCTGTCCAGCTTGCATGTCTTTGGCTGACGCTCTAGTCCACGAAGTCAAAGGAGAAGTTTCTAAGCGCAGTCTCCTCTGACGGCTTCGGGTTCTGCAGCGTCATTTTGTATGTCGCCTGTCGCACCACTGCCATCACGCGGTATTTACGAGGAGCGTCAGCGGTTGGGATTTGCACGATACCGTATATTCGAGAGAGCTCCTCATCTCGAATTCCGCCAATGGCTTTCGTGACCTCATCGCGAAGATTGATCTGTCAACACTCCGCTATATCCCCTGGGAGAACGACGTTCCCTTTTTCTTGGTGTCATTCTTGGACCCAGAAACGAAAGCACCCGTCAGTGTCTGCCCACGCGGCCTGCTGAAGACAATTGAAGGAAAGGCAGAACAAAGTGGATGGCAATGTCTTGCTGGCGTGGAGTTTGAGGTATGTGGGCCCGACGCTCGAAATTTGGACTGTACGCTTAACTCTGACTTTAGTATTTTCAATTCAAAGGTGACCCGAGTAGGGCCAATGTAAGGTGACGGCTGATCAGCATTTGTAGAAACTCCACACAGCCTCGCCGAGAAAAGGTTCAACTCTTTGCAGCCTCTAACACCTGGGAGTATGTACTATGGCACATGACTCAAGAATAACCAGGTCTTGACCGATGTTCTTCTGACAGTGCATGGGTATTCCTTGCTACGAACACAACTGAATAAAGATTATTTTCACGATATATTCGATGAAGCGGAAAAATTTGACATCAATATCGAAGCTCATCGTACGTATATCTTCGATCTCATTTTGTCCATGTGGCGATATCTCGGATAGATACGGAGACTGGTCCAGGAGTTTTCGAGACAGCACTCGCTTATACGAGGGCCCTTCGCGTGGCTGACAATGCCCTGCTATTCAAGTATCTTGTAAAGAGCTTAGGCATGAAATATGGCATCACGCCAAGTTTCATGGCCAAGCCTTGGGGTAATGTAAGACCGTCCTTTCCTTGTGTCGTCATCTTTTCTTATATGATTGTGGCCATTGCTTAGCTGCCTGGGTGCAGTGGGTTTGTGCCAAATTGCGTGATGTCGTCAACTACCATTAACTGATGGAGGGCCTGCGTTCAATTTGAAGTCACATTCACGTGTCTCTCCGAGACAGTAATGGTAGTAACGCCTTTGCCATCAAACCCGAAGAGCTACAAGGAGGACGTGAAGGGGCCCCTTATGACGAACTCAAGCACATCAGTCAGACAGCCGAGTATTTCCTTGCTGGGGTGTTGGAAGGTTTGACTGATGGTAAGTTCCCGTATCTCATGAGGGAGAGCGATGCTAAGGCAATCCTAGTTATGCCCACCGTAAGTAGCACCTTCCTAGGAGAGTTATCCTAGGGATCATGGGCCCTGTCAGCTTGTACCCACTATCAATGGTTACAAACGGCTTCTTGGCGGGGAGGCTTTCTGGGCCCCAAATGCCGTGACATATGGCTATGATTCACGCGCTGCCTCGGTGAGGGTAATCTCTCCCCCATCTGTTCCACCAGCAGCGACACGCTTCGAGATACGCGTCACTGGCGCAGACGTCAACCCGTTTTATGCGTTGAGCGCGATTTTCGGGCTCGGTTTGAGGGGCATAGAGAAGAAGTCGACGCTGCCTGGCCCGCCAGTTTCACATTTCAGCCCTGAGGATAAGAAGGCCAGAAAGGTGTGTCCCCCAACCCCGACGTTAACGTATTTCGCTAACGTGGTGGGCGAAAGGTCACTATGCTGCCGCAATCGCTGGAGACGGCGACAGAGAGGATGGCCCGACCAGATAGCATTGCACGCGAGATCTTTGGTGATGAATTTGTGGATCATTTCTGTGGTACGAGAGAGCACGAAATCAAGCTCTGGAACGAAGCAGTTACAAATTGGGAGGGTGAGTTCAAGTTCACAATGTCATGCACGAGACGACTAATTTGCATTCAGTGGAGCGCTACCTGGAGCTTGCGTAGACCATGGCCTCCCTAATTGTAAGCCCAAACAAGTGTAACGTAGTCCACTGTAAGTAACATTGTCGTCTAAATATGGTTTGGTGTACGTCCGGCTTTACATGTTCGGTATCATCCCTTTATGGCGTCGGCTATGTGGCAGGTCCCCTCAACGGGGCTGGTAACGCTGGGCACGACGGAAACGGCAGTAGGTCGTTCTTTGTCCTCAACGCCATGCCTAATGGTACGGAACCACCCCAGGAAGCTTGAGACGTCCTGTCGTCATATGCGTGTAACCAATCAAGCTTAATCAAGACCGGTGTTTCGTGGGATCATCTTGATATGCTCACCGCGGAGATAAAGCCCGACATCGTGTTATCGACGATAAAGGCGGGTATACGCCCACCGGGGCTACTGGACGTGGCCATGCGCCATTCGGTGTTCCCATTGGGAAGTTCTTTGATACATTCGACACTGGCATAACGACCCTTGACGACTTCTTTCCCTTCGATCTTCGCAAGCTCAGGGTCGCCAGACAGGTCGACTGGAATGGAGATGAATATTCTGTTGGAACGAGGGCTGTAAGAGGAGGACGGAGGCGACGCGGTGATGGATGGCCGCACCCTGTCCGAGGGCTGCTCGAGTCGTCATAGTGCGTGACTTGCAAAGTGGTGAAGACACGCGGACTCAGAGAAATGCCCATGGATGGGAATTCGTAATACATCGTCCAAATTTCTTGCGCTGCGGAAATCTTCTTCGCCAGGGTGGCCTTCACGACCTCGAGGTACCTGCCCTTCGCTCGTCATCGGAGCCACCTCCTCTCAAAAGAAAGCAGACACACTCTTTCTCGTTCTCGGCGTGATCCTTCCCTATTTTGTTCCAAAGTTCGTCGAAGGTGACCTCGGCGGGTGTATGTTCGCTGACTCTGCAGTGCCAAGACGCGCCGTCTCTGGGACCCTTCGGTCTGAAGTATGTTTGGACAGTATTCTTCTGGTATGCCCTGCCCTTTTTCCAAACAATGGTGGCCTCGAGTAGTTCGCGCCCTACCGCAATAGCTTGCTCATCAGATGGTAGGTCTACGTGATCATTTGAGGGAACGTCAGGGTCCATCACGCAAAGACGAACTCTGGACAGACCTTCTAGCCGAAGCTCTGTCGCTGTAGTCAACTCGAAGCCAGAGGACATCGGAGGGGATAGTAAAAGTACGGAGACAAGATGTGGAACATATATGAGGGACTTCTCAGGTATGATGGGAAACACGGGATGTGACTATTTCGCTGGTAACAAGCCTCGGTGCCATCCGAGACTCCTCCAAGAATTCTGCGAAGAAGTAGAAGTGGTGGCGGTCCATGCTATATTCGCGAAGGGACTGGAGTACCACTTACAATGATCATCGGCGGTTAGGTTGTGTACGATAACGTATATTCAACATTGCCTGCCAGTGACCACACTCCGCTTTCTTCCCTTGGAGGATAATGTTCCCTTAATTTGTGCCGTCATTCTTGGACCCAGAAACGAAGGAATCCCTTAGTGGCTGTCCATGCCGTCTGCCGACGAGATTGAGTAGAAACTTGAAGCTTGAAGTGACTCGTTTGGACAAAAACACGGTTAAGTCTTAATTCGTTCACGACCCATTGAAGGCAGCGATAGAGGATGGATAGCATTTGCTGGTAATGAATTTGTAGATCATTTCTGTAGTCTTAGTCCGAGAGAGCGTGAAATCGAAGCTTTGGAATGAAGCCGTACAATTTGAAGTTAGGAAGGAAAGATTGAGACCACAACCCACGATGTCATGTGTGAGGCGGCTAATTCGCAATTAGCGGAGCGCTACCTGGACATTGCATAGGCCATAATGCGTAATCCCTCCAACGAGGTCTAACATAGCCATATGTCCTTCTGGCTTCGCGAATTCGGCCCAGGTTTCACATCTCCTTGCGACTTCGCTTATGCGGCAGGTGCCTCAATCGGGATAGCAGGACGTCGTTCTTCGTTCTCAGTCCCATGTCTGGTGGTTTGGAACCATCGCAGGAAGTGTGGGACGTCCTGTCATCATATCGGATGACCAGTCAAGACCAGGGTTCCATGTGATCATAAAGACGTGCTCACCGCAGAGATAGAACTTGCCATTGTGCTCTCGACGATAAAAGAGGGTATGCGCCCCCCTGGGGTACTGGACGTAGCCATGCGCCATTCCGTGTTCCCGTTGGGGAGCTGTTTGATACTCTCAACACTGACATAACGACCCTTGACTCCTTTCTCTTCGAGCTTAGCAAGCTCGGGATCGCTAGACAGGTCTATTGGGATGGACACGAATAGTCTGTTGGAACAAAAGCGGTAAGACAATGAAACGACGTGGTGATGAATGCACGCACGCTGTCCGGGGACTGCTCGACTCATCGTGATGTATGACCTGGAGAACGGTGAAGACCCGCGGAGAAACGCCAAAGGATGGGAATTCATAGTACATCGTCCAGATTTCTTGCGTCGCGGAAATCTTCCTCACCAGGGTAGCCTTCTTTATGACCTCGATGTACCTGCTCTTTGCTCGTCATCGTGGGCATCGTCTTTCGAGAAGAGACAGACGCACTCTTTCTCATTCTCGGAGTGGTTATGCCCTAATTTGCTCCAAAACTCGTCGAATGTGGCCTCGGTGGGTGTATGTTCACTGACCCTGCAGTGCCAAGCCGCGCCGTCGCCAGGACCCTTCGGTCTAGAGTATGTCTGAACGGTTTGCTTCTGGTATGTCTTGCCTTTCTTCCAGCCATTGGTGGCCTCGAGCACTTCGCGCCCCGCCGCCACGACTTCCTCGTCCGAAGGTAGAGCTACGTCATCATTTAAGAAAATACCACGCATAGATGGATCAACAGACTCTAGACGGACAGACCTTCCAGTCGAAGCTCTGGTGCAATAGTCAACTTGAAGCCAGAGGACATCGGGGGTGATGGTGTTATGGTAATCACATAGCGACAGATATGTGACATAAATAGTATCCCTGTGTGAACCTTCTCGGGCAAGGCGGGAAACACGGCTACTGTCCTAAGGCCTAAGTGTGAGAATAGAGGCGCTCTAATTTATTTTTGGAATGGTGTACGACTGGAGTACTGAGATGATAAGGTGACTATACTATTCATGCGTAGGATGGGGAAGGGGATGGTGATATGTCCGTCATAGAAGCGTTCAAGTTCACAAGCCCAAAAAAACGACTGCGACCTAGCGCTTGTTCATCACGAGGAAGCTTTTCACCTCGATTGAGGACAACACCAACGAATTTGCGTTCTCCTCGCATCCACTTCTCCTTGTAGAAACGGACATACCCGGGTACAGTGGCATACAAGGTATGATCACGACCCATCTTCACCTACAACCAGCACAAGAGACACGTTTGAATCGACAACGTCAAGTGAAGGGCAACGCAGGACGTACATGCTGACCAGGGTGAAACAGTGTCCCACGTTGGCGTACGATGATATTACCGGGAATCACGTATTGGTCTATTGTGCGGCAGAGGACTTAGGAGGTTTGTGGGAGCAATGGCAAAAAGAACATGCCTGAGAACTTTTTCACGCCGAGACGCTTCCCTGGTGAGCCACCATGATTGCGCACTGAACCGCCGGCACGTTTAGTCGCGGTACGGACCGAGCCTGTGAGAGTTACCAAGTCGGCCGATCAAGTGGAGAAGAAAGGTGCAAGGGAGAAGAACTAACCGATTATAGAAAAAGGTGAATATGAATGGGAGGGGCACAAAAAGGAAAAGAGAGACATCAGGGTGTTGGAGACCTTGGTGGCTGTGGTTTGGCTGACCGAAGTGGAGTGGCGGCGTGTTAAGTAACTTAACTGCACCTTTATAGGGGAACCGCTTTCGTCCTCTCCTCTTTATCCCCACCATTATCTCTCATCTCCATCCAATCAAACAATGGTCCTTCTCGTCACCTCTGATAACGAACAGTTCGTCGTTGAAAAGGACGTTGCAGAACGTTCCGTGCTTATCAAAAATATGCTTGAAGGTAAATCCTGTCGCCCTATCAGACCCCTAGTGCGCCACCCTAACTCGCGACTTTTGAAGATGTCGGAGAGAGTGATCAGCCGATACCACTACCCAATGTCTCATCGAGTGTTTTGAAAAAGGAAAGGATGCAATTTGCAAAAGTCTCGTCCCTATTTTTACCTTTCATCCAGGTCCTTGAATACTGTGAACATCATCGGGGAGAACGACTTCCAACCACAGATGCAGAGTCCCAGGATGAAACCCGCAAGCGCACCACCGATATCAGCGAGTGGGATCAGAAGTTCATCGCAGTCGACCAAGAGATGCTTTTCGAGATCATCTTGGCCGCCAACTACCTCGACATCAAGCCTCTCCTGTTAGTCCCGTGAATAGCAACCCCTGACTTTCCTGACATTCTCGACAGCGACGTGGGCTGCAAGACTGTTGCCAACATGATTAAAGGCAAAACACCCGAGGAGATTAGGAAGCTTTTCAACATTGTCAATGACTTCACTCCCGAGGAAGAGGTAACGCATCCTTTCACGCTGGTTGACACGCATTGGTTGACACGCATTTATTATAGGCTCAGATCAAGAAGGAGAACGTGGGTCTCCTGTTTTCTTTGATACTACAGCGGTATCGAGTTACTAATGAACTTGTTTTTTCACGATAGGAATGGGCGGAGGATCGCTAGATGAGTTGGTTGCATGACGATTTTCGGAGGTGGGATCGGTCCGCATTGTGATTTTCTATACTGTTTTCTACACGCCGGGCATCTACAATGACCACTTCATTTGACGAAAACCGGTGAAATAATAGCTGTACATATATGCCTCGAATGTGTTGACGAGACGAGAGAATGACTTGAACTGACTCGGATATGCTGTGCCACAGTGCCACGTGCTCACGTGTCATTCAAAGAGTGATGGAGAATCGAACGGAGAGACATCCTCCTCCTCGATAACTTATGTCTCTGCATGTCCCGCATCCCTGACCTCCCCGGAAATCCCATCCCAAAGAACTCGGAACAGGATCGCTGGTTCCGAAACCATGTCGCAAATCTATGCGGGCTTAATCATGACCGGTGAAGCTCTCCGTTCCCTTCCGCATTGTAGGGATTTAATCCAATTAACCCCCCTTCGCAGTTTTCCAGGAAGCCAACCTGTCAGTTTTGGCACCAAAGACATCGAAAGGCTGGAGAATGAGGAGTGAGTGCTACCTTTTCCAGAGACTCCCTTTGTGTGAACCGACGGAATGCTCGTACAGCTACTGGGTCGCCGAAAAATCGGATGGGGTCAGGGTGTTGCTTGTCGTCCTCACCAACCTAGATACGAGCGAGCAGCTTGTTTGCATTGTGCGCCTACGACATCCTCTTACCCCTTCCCTTGACTCATGCTGCACTCTAGGTCGACCGTCACAATATTTACAGGGAAGTCTCGGGACTCTTCTTTCCCCATCATGAACACCCAGAAAGGCCTTTACGGAGTACTATCGTCGATGCTGAGCTGGTTATAGACGTCGATCCTCGGACAAAGCAAGTATGTAGTATTCGCAGGAACGTTCCCAGTCGGTTGAATGAAAACGGCCCTCATTTCTCTGCAGGAAACCCTCCGTCTGCTTTGTTTTGATTGCCTCGTCGCGGATAATCAGAATGTCATGTCCAAAACACTCGACAAGAGATACGGAGTAAAGTCAAATTTTTGGCAATCTGTGTCCAGCTTTTTTGACGTGCATCGACTCCAGAGATTGAAGGAGGTATTTTTCAAGCCATACGCGAAAATGCTCCGTGACCATCCTCGCATGGCCAAGGACCAACCATTCGAGTGGGTTTGACTTGGTATTTATTGTTTTTTCCTACTTCCCTAATTTCCTCCCAGAATTCAGCTCAAGGAAGTCAACCTTTCGTATTCGATCGACAAGGTGTTTCTCGACATAGCCAACCTACACCACGGCAATGACGGGCTGATTTACACCTCGGTTTCGGGGCCTTACGTTCCTGGGACAGATCAGAACATGTCCGTCTTCTCTTTTCCCTCGTCATACTCTGCTGAAGCATGACCTTCTTGTCAAACAGGCTGAAGTGGAAACCTCCGTCCGAGAATTCGGTTGACTTCAAGCTTGTTTTGCGCTTCCCACACGTCCCTGGGTCACCAAGCGAACCAGACTTGCACGCGAAGCCCATTTTTGCTCTTCACGCCTGGTGTGGGGGTGAGGGTGCGAAAGCCACGTATGAACCCTGGGACACAATGCATGTGACAGACGATGAGTGGGAAAGGTATGTCGCGGGCTGCGAGCAAAAATAATCGACGGATGAATGATTTTATCCCTTCTCCAGTATGAAGGCTAGTGGCGAACAGGTCGATGACCGCATCGTCGAGGTGTGCTGGGATCCCATCAGCGAACATTGGCGAATGATGCGCTATCGTGACGACAAACCGCAAGGCAACCATCGGTCCGTGGTAGAGAACGTCATTCAAAGCATTGCCGATGGCGTTGAGAAGGATATGGTGGGTGCTGTTGCTGCTCCCGTGGTCCATTTCGGTGTGGGTGACCTGATTTTGATTTTGATTTTTTGCATTAGCTTCTTGCTCGATCGGCCATGATAAAAAACGCTTGGAAAGCAAGACCGCGACAGGGCCAACCCATACAACAACAACAACAGCAACAACAACCTCCGCCACCACCACCACCTCCCCCTCCATCGCACAGAAGCAATGGGCCGCCGCTGCAACCACCGCAACCGCCGCCGTCTTTTCCTGCCCCTAATGCCCAGTCTCGACCTCTATCCAGGGATGCCTTGGCTCCTTTACCGCTACGCTATGGCCCTCTGGCACCATCGCCATGGAGCAAGGTATCAGGCCCAACGGTTATCGAAGGGATGTTCCGTTGAAAAAAACGTTCTGTGCAATCTCTCGCTCTGTTGGGTCACCCTTGGGTGTTGTCGAGGTGATTCGCGTGGGCCTTCTGCATGTTGAGTAACCATACATTTCCCTTATAACGTCGTTGGCCAGTGACTACTGTAGTATATATGGCCGTTGTTTTTTTATGCTTCACTTTCATATGTGCGCCAGTGCGAGAACAAGGTCGCTCGAACAAAAATAATACGTGTTCTAGAGCCAAGCGTGGTACAGAGACATCAGATTGGGGAGACTCGAAGGCCTTGTATGCCTCTGCACAATAGTACGATGTTACCAAGGATGCACGTCACAACAAGATATCAAGTACCAAGCGATATTAGGAAAATGCAATGAGCAAAAGGTATGTGATGAGGGAGTGGATGTGCGTCTAATACGTACAACGGATGCTGCGTAGACGTCGACAACGAGAAGCGTGTAAAAATAAGGGACAAGCTGCAGTCGCCAACGAGACGATTGAATACGATGTGAAACAAGAGAAGGACGAGAGGATGAGATGCATGGAGGGAAATCGGGGTATCGGACGCAACGGTCGCCCGTCAGAGGATAAAGAGTACAAAGTCGTAAAAATGCAGGCATGAGGGTCATCAGCAAACCAACCAAAACCTAGGGGATGCAAGCAAAATAGCGGTAGATGGCCGTGCTTAGATGAGTGAGAAGAAGAGAGAGAATGAGGAGAGAAGGAAGAACGGCGACCTTTTGTCGCCTTATCGGATCGGAAGGAGGGCCACACCCGTCGTAGATTTCGTGAATCGTGAGACCGAGGCGCATGAGGCCGCCCGGTTCTTTTTGCGACTACGGTGATTTTTTTTTTGGAAGGGAGGGTAGGAGGATGCGCAAAGAAATGGGAAAAGTAAAGCAAGACATTCAAGG
>QFFA01004257.1:0-11170 GCA_003316565.1 Russula foetens | reverse complement strand
CCGAGACTTGATTTTGGGCTCTTTGCAACTCACATCGGGAATTCTTACCCGCGGTCATAGCCCCAACATTTTCAACGGAAGCAGAACATGTGCGTGCTATTCTTTTCCACGGACATCTTTTTTCTTCCTTCGGATCAATAGCAATACCAAAAAGAGTGGCAATTTTATACTCGCGGTGGCCCGTTGCCCGACCGATTATGGAACGTGGATATGGATCTACATTAATTTATCTGAGGTGTTTGCAGACGCCTCCATGTTTCGAGTTGAAACTGCGTACATGTTGCGATATCTCAATGTCTACCATATTGTGTAAAGCGAAGGGTTCAATAAGTTTGCCAGGACGGACCAAAGAGTGTGGCCGCAAAGCGGGCTATCCCCGAACCCGAACAACGCGAAAAAGACTGTAAACAGTCACGCAACGGTGCCACCGACTCATTTCTGATTTGTGGCGCAGCAGGTCGAGACCTGATCGCCTCGGTACTCGGCTTATAATAGGATGAAGCATCGCATCAAACCGGGAACATCAACAATGTACGCCATGTGCGCTCGGGTCCCGCCGATGGCAGCTTCAATCGAAGTTGTGATCGTGCGTTCGATTCTTCGAAGTCAACTCTAGTCAATACCCGGCACACCAACTGTTCAGCCCGAGGCTACTTTTATCCGTCTCCGTTCATTTCTTCAATCGAACGAGTCATACGCCGCCTTGCGCTAGCACTGCGGGGGGAGAGGGGAGCGCCCCCATCCTCGTGATCCATGGCCCAGCCATACGTTTTCTAGGCTACTCCTGGAACTGACAGCCGCATCCGGGTACTTGCGTGAAATTGAACCATTCAATATTTTTTTGGGCCCATCAGACGAATCCCTGGCCTACTCTTTCTTCTTTCTGCTGTAGCCGCCTCCCTTCGACCATCCGAGCTACGATCTCACACCCACCAAGAGCTCCCCACACATCCCCAACAATTGGTTTTGAGAGTCTCACCACCGCCGCAAGTCCGCAAGCCTGAGACAACTGGGAGGCGAGCGCCGTAGTCACGGTATTCGGTCGGAGCGCCGCGTCACCGATATTGCAGGTTCGTTCAGTTAGTGACAGAAATGGCACCGGTAGTAGTCCTAGCCTCGTCCTTTGGAATTAAGATGAGGTACCAACAATGTTTGCAATATCGTTATTGAGATAGGGTCTCGATCGCTCGTATACCCATTATTGCGCACATGCGCCACCATACTTAATGCATAACGTCCCGGCTGTCTCACTTCTCACTTTCGTACTACTCAGGACAGGTACAGTTATTTCTTTACTTTATTGCCATGCCCGATGCCCGCCTGAGGGGCATTACTTAATGATTCGTAGTTACTTGTGGACACCTCCGTCAGTTCTCGTGCACATCGGAGTCAGCACGCGGATACTGAGCACTGAGCACGTTGTACAGTCGTTCTCACGGACCCTCTCTACCTCTCTACGGTGTTCGTAGAGTACGGAGTGGATGTCCTTCCAGGACATCCCACGACTCTTATCTATTATTCCGAAAGTTTGACCCGAAAGTGCAAGCACACTCAAGGTACAAAGCACGACACATCACCCAAGCGCAACACCACGATACACAGGGATTATGTGGCCGGTAGACTCTTTTCACTCGTGTGGAAATCTTGACCACAAATCCCTCATGAAAGCGAGCCGCACTCAATTACAGAGTCAAAGGCAATAAATGTCATTGAGAAAACATCAGAAAGCACACTGAAAGCACCGAGAAGCCAATCATCCAGTACCAAATACCGGAAACGCGTGGGGTCCAGAAAAATAATGTTATAACAACCAATAATACAGAGCATACAATAAAGGGCGATGTCAAGAATCGAATGTCTATACTTCCTGACTCTCCTTCTTGCCCTTCTGAGTTTTGCTGGGAAGGAGCTAAATAGCCAAGTTAGCAGAGTCCTCCTGCGATACCATTGTGGAACACATACCTCGGGGTTGATGAATGGTACAACACCGCCCTGGGAGATGACGACATCGCCAAGGAGCTTGTTCAACCTATTTCGAAACTCGTAAGTGCCGAGTTGGTGGAAAGAATTTGTCGAACTCACTCTTCGTCATTCCGGATGGCAAGCTGTAAGTGTCGAGGCACAATACGCTGCTTCTTGTTATCCCGTGCGGCATTGCCAGCGAGTTCCAAAATCTCGGCAGCAAGATATTCAAGGACGGCAGCAAGGTATACTATAAGAGGACAACCAATTAGAACAATAACTCAAAAGATCGTTCAAAGTTGAACTGCATGACGTACCAGGTGCACCCGCACCAACGCGCTGGGCATAGTTACCACGCTTGAGGAGACGGTGAACACGGCCAACAGGGAACTGAAGGCCGGCTTTAGCAGAGCGAGACTGGCCCTTTCCGGTTTCACCACCCGACGCCTTGCCTCCGGACTTGGCCTTTCCGCTAGACTTGCCAGACATTATGACTGATGGATGGGTAGTAGGAAGAAGTGGGTGTGGAAAGTGTTGGAGATGTGCTTCGTGCGTGCGAAGGGGAGTGCAGTGATGTGTGGGGAAAGGTGAGGATGGGCTTATAAGCTTTGTGAGCGGAAGTGTCACGTGGCAGAGACACCGACAATAAGGTTTGCGATCAACAGAGCGGAAGACGCGTCGACGCGTCGGTGACCAAACACGCCCAAAGCGTTACTCCCTTACTGTATATAAAATCCCGTTCATGACACTCTGTCGTTCACGTTCTCTGCTCTTCACTACCAGCACCGTCGCCGCATCTTCACCACTTCGACTCTAACAAACCACCTCTCTAACATCTAATGGCACCCAAACCCGCTTCCACCGCTGGCAAGGCCCCCGCCTCGACTGCCTCCAAGGCTCCTGCCAAACCGACTGAGGGCGCGAAGGGGGCGAAGAAAACATCTTCTAAGCCAGCTGCCGAGGCTTCTGACGAGAAGAAGAAGCGTCGCAAGGTCCGCAAGGAGACCTACTCGTCTTACATCTACAAGGGTGAGTCGACTTGGGTCTCAATTTAGCGACAACTGTGACTCATCAATGGATTAGTGCTGAAGCAGGTGCACCCTGATACCGGTATTTCAAACAAGGCGATGGCGATCCTTAACTCGTTCGTCAACGACATTTTCGAGCGCATTGCCACTGAAGCCTCCAGTACGTCTTTCCTCACTCGTGACTTGACAACCTCTAACAAATGGGACAGAGTTGGCTGCGTACTCCAAAAAGTCCACCATTTCTTCACGGGAAATTCAGACTGCTGTCCGTCTGATCCTCCCTGGTGAATTGTCGAAGCATGCCATCTCTGAGGGTACCAAGTCTGTCACCAAGGTATGGGGCACCCTTCTGTTTTACATTCTATTTATTTATCCCACTCGTAGTTCTCTAGCGCAGGTGCCAAGTAGATTGGCTTATCTATGGCTTTTTGTATCATACTACTGTATTCTGCTATTCTATCTATTCTCTTGCTGGGCCCTCCTTGTTGCGTGATTTTAAAAGGTCATTTGATTCGGACAGGAAGCCTAAGTGGAACAGTGTTCCAGTGAAAAATTGCACCTCAACATGTCCGTCGTTATAATTTGGGGTAGTTCGAAAAATTCTGGGTTTCGTGGAAAGCATGCGTCCAGACATGATGCTATTGTTCGTCTATAATGGACAAACCCGCACTCTATATTAATTAAACGGGGGTATATGAAGGTAAATCGAAGGCGTGCTCTATATCTTTCCCAAAAGCAAATTTTTCGTCATCTCTCGCCCACTGATCCGGACAGTGTTGTACAATGTTGGAAGGTCCAGCGTAGACGTGAACGTGTCAGCGAGGCCGAACGGCATCATGAGCGGAATCCAACCTGCAAGCAGGAAATGAACATTGGCAATCGGCGCTGGACGAGATAACGGAGCACGTACCCCTCGCGTATTCCATGGCCCAACATCCCTCGTGCATCTTGTACTGCTTGGCGACGCCACGACGCATGAGATGCACGTCACCGGGGACGTACCGCTCCATCTCCAGCGCGCCAGGCTGGAACGCCCACTGCTCCCCGACGAGGATGTGGAAGTAGTCGTCGGCGGGGTGGAGGCCCGAGTGACCCTCCGTACCGAGCGGCGTGCCGAAGATGATGAGGTACTCCGTGATGCTCGCGTGGATCACGTACATCGCGCCCATCGCGCCGCCCGCGTTGTTGAAGAGCCATTCGGAGCTGTCCGCGTTGATCGAGAGGCGCGTGCGCGGGTAGGTCGCGGTGAGATTGGCGACGATGTGTGCGATCATGCCCGCCGTGTCGTTGGGCGATGTGGCGAGCGCGGACAACTGGAGCTCGTGCAGATGGACCGGATCAAAGACGTACCATCGATCCTGTTGAGATTTTTTTCATTTTCAGTTTTAGATGCGCGAGAGAGAAAAAAATCGTTCTCTAAGAAAAAAAAAACGAGAATGTACCTTGATCGTGTCGAGCCAGCTGAAGGTGGCGAGCGTCATAAGCAGCAAGATGGCCCTCGTGGCCCACCTGGTGAGCGGGTCGCATTTTTGGGAGGGTTTTGGATCGGGAGTGCTTGGGGTGGCGGATCCAGACTTTTTTCCGGTCATTTTGGAAGTGCGCTGGAGGGTGTACGAGAGTGGGGAGTAAGGACGAGTGGAGCGAGCCTTGGGCTTGTCTTGTAGAGTGCGGTGAGCCCGCAATTAGCCGGCAACGTCGTCGTCGTACGGCGACTTGTGCCTGGAGAGGTGCCTCGCGTCGCGTCGCCCAATAAAAATGCGGGTGAGGTGACCCACATCGGTTGCAGCACTGGATGGTACTGACAGACATGTGCTGACTTTATCAGTTTACGGACTTGACTACTGTTGGATGTTTTGCGTCCATTTTTACGGGCGGTCGGAACCTCGAGGAGCCCTGCTACTTCACCTTAGAATGGGCCCTTACGAGTTACGATGTGAACGCACACGGCATACACATTCAGGCTTCACATTGACCCGATTTATTTATGCAGCCATAAGAGCCATAAGTCAAGCACCATTGCTACTTTTGCCCCTGGGACATTGTCTACATGCAATAGTGGACACGAACATGAGAGTAAAGAAAATGTCAACTAATATGTCGTAGTTTGACGACGCGCTGTCAAGAGAAAGAGAACTCGTAAACATTCGAGACAAAAAGATGGATAGACACGCATTGTCACGCGCGTAAGATCGGGGATAAAAGATACGAGATGTACCCAGCGAAAGCCATACACAAACGAGACGCTATGGAAGAGAAAACAAAGCAGAGAAAAGATACGTACAATCCACTCGGTGCTTATAATCGGAAGTTAAGTGGCGGCGACGGCGGACTCTCTGGGACAAGAGTTTGTGGGACAGGAATTACTACATAAGATGGATAGGGACGTGACGAAGAAGGGGGATGAGGATGAGCAGGCGAGTGACTTGGTGAGACGAGCGGTTCCACAAGTACTGGCCGCATAGCAGCATAGGCTGGTAAATATGCAGAGTCGGAGAAGCTGGGGCGCCGGGGACCACTACCCAGCGTATAGGGTGCTGGAGTCCTACTTCGAGGGCGAGAGACCCTATACAATGGGTAAGAGTAGGTCCCAACGTTGGGAGGAGGTGATGTCATCGACGGCGGCATTGGATAGGCGGCAACCGTAGGGAAATCGGCATCTGGAGCATGGGCGGGATGGTCCTGATTTGAGACCTCGCCTTCTGCCTCCGAGTGAGATGCCTCGGCAGGTGGCCTGCTCGACCCGGGGAAGGGAACATCACTAGGGTACTGTGTATCATGGTCGGTGGGGGACCTAGTTTGGTTGTCCTCCTCCTCCGCTGCTTCCGCACCCCTGATTGCAGTAGCACGCACGCGCTCTAGTTCCTCAACCATTTCCAAAAGCGACTTTAGTTTCTCTGTGTTCGCGCCACTCTCCAGAGCGACAGGACCGCCAGCCCGGGAGCGTACCAAATCCCGAAGGTCATCAAATCTGGCCCAAATCTCTCCCGAGGCATTTACGAATGACAGGTGAGGAGTGTCTAACATTCTCCTGAGCATCGCCAACGATTTCTTGACGTTTTCCGACTTCGGACCTGATGCCTTTTTCAGCTTCACGTCGAGTGTCAGCCTCGCCAACTTGCAGAAGTTTGACAAGGGTCCGTCGCGGAGGGCTATATTGAGGATTGCTGCGACTTTGGAAACCAGGTCAGGGGTGGCTCCAGCATCCTTGCCTGCTAAAAGATCCATATCTTCCTGGCTTCCGAGTGCCAATACCCGGACCAGTGTTGAGAGACCATACAAAGACTGCACATAGAAGGGCTCTCCATGGCTGCACTGCACGGAGAATTGAGCCAACAGAGCATGACAAAACTGGACGGAAGTAAAGACCACACGGAAGGCGGCCTTCCTGAGGTGTCTGTCCGAGTGAAGTGTCACTTTCATCCCGAATTCCATAAGATATCCAATAAGCAAGTCAAAGTCTGGAGATTGCCAATCAATTTTGGACGAGTCCTTCAAAACCACAAAAGCAATGTCCAGTATGTCGAAGAAAGCAGTGAAAATTTGATTCTTGTCATGGGTCGGGACCTGTGGGCTGGGGCCATTTGAAAGACTAACATATAGCTGCTCCCAGAGTTTGTCGTCCAGGATTAAGCGTTCCATGAATCGTTCCAACGTCCCAGGGGTACTTGTAGCCACGTACAGCGGCAGGTGCGCAGAAAATGCCTTCAAGAGTTCACTGTTTCGGAGTTGCTCCCGTCCAAATATTGCTTCGATCTGTGTCTTCGGCAGCGTTGGAGCGTATGCAAACACCTCCACGAGGCGAAGCCCACTGACGACGATACTCAAGGTATCAAAAAGCGAGGTAGTATGGCCTCTTACTCCATGGTAACGTCTGGCCGGTGTACCCACGGTAAGAAGCACCTCGGTGAAGCGGGCACGTGCTTGGCTAGAGGCCCAAACTTGAGCAAGACCGAGGGTCTTTAACAGGGTCTCGAATGTGTTCCATGCCATGTGGAGGTTGACTTCCTCATCTTCCTCATCACTGACATGCGAAATAATCGCATGGGCCAAGATCGACAAGTTAACAAGCGGTCCATCGTACAGAATGTCCGCCCACATCTCCCGGTCGCTGGAAAGAGGGCAGCTGGTGGCTGGAAAAATGCCGGTGAGGCGAGACCACTGAGCAACTTCCGTGGTTTTCCAAACGCGGATGACCCTATACAGTGGCTTCAAGTAATCAGGGAATTTCTTCGTCAGCAATTCTTCGGTGTCTAAGTGGGCGTTGGGGATTAGGAATTCCCTAATTACAAGGGCCCTGATGCATGATGCGCGTAGGGCGGTCGAAGGATTTGTAATTTCGCAGAATGAGTTGACATCCTCTATAATTGATTGTATAGCGCCGCAGTCACCTGAACCATATAGACTGGCAGCGGTGCTGGGTGGTGTCTGAGAGATCAGCCTCAACGACTTGATGTAAGCCGATGCACGGGACATGCATGCTACTTGCGAGAGTTCCAACGATGTAATGCATATTTTGAGCTGGGCGGTGATATGCCACAGTACATTATCTTCCCTCAGACACTCAACGACCAGCTTCGTGTCAGTCAGAGGCGAGAGGATGTACCCGGGAAGGCCAGTGAGGAATGTAGGCATGTCGTCTTCGTCGAGTTGTCGTACTAGCCAGTGCATAGCAGATTGATCGAGTTTCGGTCCTCTTCTTTTGATTTCCCTCTTGAGGGCTCGAGTTCGATCAAGGTGAATGTGATGGAAAAGGCCGAAACCTTCCCGAGCTTCAAGGCCTTCGGCTGCTCTAGAGGAGCGCCGCACAAATCGAAGAAGGATGACGTATGAGGCCTGAATGAGTGAAGCGCATCCCCGAATCGGCGTGGTGAGGGGTGTCTGGTACGGGGCATTTCTGAAGATGAGTGGCAGTATGCTAAGTGCCATGTACACCATCAACAGAGCTATGAAGCAATAGCGAGCTATTGTGCCCACCAAGCCATTGACAAAGTGAAGCCAATCACTGACGGAAAAGAAGAAGAGGAAGACAGCGATGTGGAGAAGAATGGGAACACCGTAGGTCAGGCGTCTCATCTGGAATTGGGAAAGGCCATCGAAGAGATAGGCGCGCGTTCGGCCACGTTTGTGAGGTGTGTCACTTGACTGTGAATATTGGATATATTCACGAGCCCATTGTTGTATGAGGGTCGAGAGGAGTGCACTCGTCACGCTGAAAAAGAGGCTGAGGAACATGAGTACGTTGATGCGGATGGCCAGAGATGTGGTGTTGACGGTCTGGGGTAGAGTGGGCACGACAGCGGTGCCATTGGACAATGCAACGAGTTGGCTGAGAAGTGAGACGGTTTGGGAGCCATTATCAGGAAGAAGGATCTTGTAAGTCTCGATAAGAAAAGACGCGACTATCGTCGAGAACAGGCCAGTCTAGTGTTGGTATAGCCTGAGTAAGAAGGGAGAGAGAGTAGGATATGTCGACCTTACAAAGATGAGTACGGAGCTTGTATTGGCCATCCAACCCTCCACGAGTGCCTTGTCGTGTTTTTCTGATTCCATAGCGTAAAGCTTCCATATCTTTGTAGTATCGCTGTACCCTAGATTTTTCATCGGACCTCGTAAGAAGGTTTACATTTAAGAACCCAGGGTTCATGTACCTTCTTGCTCCGAGTAGTGGCGACTGAATGACAGAGGTCGGCCCCCATCCAGTCCAAGAGTTTCTGTTCTGAGTCAATGCTTGAGGTAAATTTTGAACCTTTTGGACCTACGCTGTTCCTCAAGTTCTATATCCTCCAAATCCCTGTGGGACGCTGTCGTGGGCATTTGAGGTCTACAGAGAGCGGTTGTAGTAGCTTGAGGTTTTGCATGGCAATGTTGGACTTTTATGGGTGCTTCAAGTTGAGCATATGCCACTGTCGTTCCTTAATCTGCCCCATCAGAGTGTATAATCCGGTTTCTGATAGAATAGTGTAGTTGGCCGTATTTATCACTGTTGACTGTTGGTTGCAGGCTCCTAACCTAACCCACTCGACAGGCGTAATCAGCCATGTTGGGTGGTGGGTTACGCCTAACCCTGGGTAGCTGTGAGTAACTAATTAGCCAATCAGAAGTGATTTTGGGTCATGCCGAGTGTGATTATATCAACCCATGAACCTTAGGTTTCCGCAAACAGCCCAGTAAAGACTCTGATTGGCTACACAGCGCTCTACTACTGTAAGATTCGTACGCTCTGCCCTGACGGCTGAGTAGGAGCCTGTGTTGGCGACAAACTGACAGGTTAGCTCAGGCTCCTAACCAGCCTACTAGGCTGGTTGTGCCTTATCCTGGTACTGGGTCGACGACTCGAGTCAACGGTCGACGGAAGGGCGCAAAGACGCACAGCCACAGGTGTAAAAATTAGCCAATCAGAGCGATTCGGGTCATGCCGAGTAGTGGGCTGGTTGTGCGTGCGCGAAACTAATGCGCCAATTAAGCTCCCCTCAATCATCCTAAGACGCTTGTCTCCTTTCCTCAGTTCGTCAAGAAGGCACAAAATAACATGCCCGCACGACCATCGGTCTGTACATCAACTTCTCCTCGATCTCAGGCACCATCCAGTGTGCTGTACCACACCTCCTCGTCCTCGTCCTTGAATTGCACGGCAATGTCAAAGTCAATTATCTTTAAGTAAAAGTCCTGGTCGAGAAGAAGATTGTTAGGCTTGATGTCCCTGTGGGCAATACAGAACCTGTGAAGATAGGCAAGGCCCCTGATGAGCCCCCAACAAACTTCAGCGACCTTGCCATAAAGCTTTTGAGGTGCAAGCCCTATATAATCCGCCATGGTGTCCATATTGGGTAGAATAGCCCACGACGTGAATTGGGGATCGAACAAATTGTACAAATCGAGTAACGGGGCAACATGCTCAAATTTTGGCTAGGTTGTATTAAGTCGTCTGAGGATATTGAGTTCATCCGATTCCTTGCGACCTTTCTTCGCGATGAGCTCATTGCTCGGGTCCGACGGTTGGTAAACAGTGAGAATATGGGACGGCATCTGGAAGGGGGGGGCGTCAGCGTGGCGTCTGATAAGGTAGGGAAGCGTTGCCACACCGTGAAAAGCGGTTCCAATATGACACTGCTAGAATCCACGATGACTTCCGGTTTCACCTCGTAGCCGTGTGATTTGAGCTCTGCAGACACTGCTGCACTTGCACCTCCACCATCACCATCACCATCACCATCACTGTGCGAGTGTGTATGTTCTTGGACTCCCCGAGCGACCCCGGTGGTAAACGACTTCAGGCCAAACTTCTTCTTGTGTTGCGAGATAGCGTTGATGAGCTGCCTAATCTCCCTTGGCATCCGTGTATCCTTGCCCTCATCCTTCTTATCCTGTTTCAACATCTGAATAAAGCTGTACAGTTGACGGGTGAATCCAACACGGCCAATTGGCATGTCAAACCCAAACTCTTTTGTTTGGTAATAAACCTATGACAGCTCAGCCTGTAAGCTCGCTTATACATAGCATAACGTACCGCCTGGTTGTCCTGGGGATGGCACGTCTGAAATAAGGTATGGCGAATTGCCGCGCTGTTATCGTGAATAAAGATGGCGATGAGAACGAAGTCCTTCTTCTCCTTGAACTCGTCCAAGAATGCATTTGCGAAACGAACGATGGCAGCCCTTTGCAAGAGCACCCGGACAAGATCCGGAGGCCAATCTTTCACTACTGTCGAATTAACCTCGATGAGCAGTTGAGGGTAACTTGACTTCAAGACGAGGAAACCGCTGCGTGGTTGGAGCTTGCGGAATTGTGCATTAATGGGCTGAATGGCTCGGCATCTAGTGATAAGATAGAAAGGCCAACTGGCATTGCTTCGGTAGAGACGACGCTAAATCGCAACCGAAAGGAGCAAGCAAGTGAGCGAGTACGCACAGCTGAACGGTGATATGGTTGTCAATTGGGTCTTGGATGGCGATTATGGAGAAAAACATCGCATCCGCCACCTTTTCCTTCAAGGCAGATTCGATAGGGCCTTTCCAGCATTTCTCCCATTTCTCATTCGCAATACATGCAATATGGATGACCTCGAACAGATCGGCATCGCGCCACGGCTGTTCGTTAGGTACGTCGTGACGTGTGACGCGTGAGGCCCAAAATATGCAGCCTGAGATTGGGGATTGAGTGTAGAATCAAACGCGCGATGC
>QFFA01004252.1:0-13426 GCA_003316565.1 Russula foetens | reverse complement strand
CGATCGAACGCCCTGCGACCTCGAAAGAGGTCCAGGGGCCAGGCGGCGGGGAAGGGAGGCGAAGGGGAGGGGGAGAACCCACAGAGTCCAGCCCCCATGCCGAGGCCGGCGACCCTACCCAGGAGGGCCCAGACTCCACCACGTCACCAGCCGATGCTCCTCCCGAAGGAGGGTCCCCAGAGCGAACAGTGGGGACGTCGACAGGCGACGGGGGGCCAGACCCAGGGGCACGACCGGGGCACGGGGCAGAAAGGGGTGAGGACGGGGGCCGGTCCAGACCATCGAGCGCCATGGCGTCGACTGCCTCCACCCCAAGGGGAGGCTGGTCCGGGCCGGGATCCCGGGGCTTACGAGTGCGCTTACGCGGCCTCCTCGCAGGGGGGGGCGGGGTGAAAAAGGTCTCCGTCGACTGACGGATCCCATTAAGCGACTCAAGAATGAAAACGTACATCACCCGCTTGACCTTGGCAGCGGGGATGAGGGGGGTGGAAGGGACAAGCTTGAAGGCCGACCGCACAAGGTGCAGATGGGCCGAGGGCGAGAGTTCCACCCAGACGATGAGGCCGGCGTCGTCCTTTTGGGCGGACGTGACCGACGAGATGAGCCAGTTCCTGTCGAGGAACCAGTGGGCATGGAAGAAGTTGAGGAGATCGAACACAGAGGGGTCGCGGGAGAGCGGCAGCATAGTGAGCGAAGTGAGGGAGGGAAGGGGTGATAAATCAACAACCCTTGACCCAATGGTGGTGGTACGGGAACGGAAGTTGTGCTGGTGGGTTAGGCCAGCATACCTGCCAATAGAAGATTGACCTACAGATGTAGGACTGATATTGGGAGCTGCTAAGAGTCAGCAGACTTTGGAGGGCTCTGGTTACTCAAAAGCGGTTTGGTTTTGGCTACAGTGAACATAAAGACCCGAAGCCCAGTTCTATGGCTATATTCTGTGCTCTGTGCGCACAGCCTAGAATTAACCTCCCTGAAGATTGGAGAGAGCATGAAGATAGGTGTGTCTATATATATTTCTATATGAAAGCTGCCGACATGTTGCTTCAGTAAAAACCTTTTCATGAGAGGCTTTATGATGGACGGTAACTTCCAAGCAGAGCACATGAGGATGAGGAACCCTGAAAATGATGTTCAGCTTTCAGATGGAACTGCATTTATGGTCAGCAGTCAAGAGGTGGCAGGTCAGCTCTATTTCTTACATTTTTGGGCAAATTTTGGCAGGCAATTGCTCATACTCTGGCAGAGATCAATGTGTCATGACCACTGTGTGGTAAATAGCGTAAATAAACATGGTGGCCATCTCGAATCAACTGGGATTGGGGCTATGGCATGCATACATGGGGCCTTTGTACCAGACTCCATGGTTAACTGTCTTTTTTTTTTTTTCTTTCTTGAATACAGTTTGTTGTCACCTTTGTAAGGATGGCACGCACGCTGGGCTTGGAAGCACATGACAATGCGGTGTTGCACCGTGCGACGCCAGGTGGCACCTTGTCCAACCTGCCCACCTTGTCCACCCCGCTCGCCCCCTTATACTTTTTGCATGAATCACTCAAACACTCGGACCCACGCACCACCTCGTGGACAACATACCCCTTGTATGACTCTCCAATATGCCCCGAGGACAACGTGTCCCTTGTTACAATGCCGAGCAACTTGTCGCCAGCAGAACATACACATATTATCCTCTTTATTCCCTTTTTCTTAGCTCACCACATGTAGTACCACTCACGTGTATATAAACCTTCGGGTGCAGCAAGGGCATAAGGCGAGTGCCATCAGGCAATAATAGCCCCATCCTTTGTCTTTTAATTTGCGTGCTCTTCTACTTGACCGACTCAACGACCAGTGAGCCTGCCGCGCCGCTGTTCATCTTGCCTTCTCAGCCTGCTTTTCTCATTTTTCTGCTCTCACTGACCGATCTTGCCTGCCATTCCTGCTCAGCCGCTCTCACCTTGCCACCTCTGACCACTGCTCTCGACTCGCCGCCTCCAACCACCTTTGCCCCACCACCTCAACTCGACAATTGACTGCCCCGCATGCTGACATCTTCGCATTTCATGTTTTTTATCCTCTCACATTTCCATTCTCCCAGGAACACGGCCTCTCATCTTCCTTCAAGAACTACAAACTTGAACTCATTTAGCTAGGTCCTCAAGACTCAGCTCCCTACACCTTCAATGCAAACAAGCGGGATGGACAGCACTAACTACCAAACTACAGTACCACTCGTATGTAAGCAGCCCAGAACAAGGGCCGACCCAATGCATACACGAACTCTGACTCACTGGGGGGACCCCACTTTCCAATAAAGGGTTGGCATCTTGGATGCCCTACACAACACCGGGCACCTGCAACCTACAGGTGTGGCCAGGCCACTTCTCTTGTCTGGGCCGCGAAGAAGGAGGGGACACTGCCAGCCAGCAGCTTGTGGGATGTAACCTGTGGCATCAACTAAGGAGTGGAGTGAAGGAGAAACTCTTAAATATGACTACTATCCAGATTGTAAAAGGAGCGGAATGCAAGGCAGGGGGGTATTAGCCACTGCAGCAATGAGAGGGATGCCCTAGGATGCTTGGCTGCACACACAAGGGCATGGCACACAGCGCCTAGGCGGCCTGGCCACACACTAGGCCGGGGGGTACTGTCCAGGGGAGGAGAAGAGGGGGGGGCAGAGGCAAGGGCCTGGACAGCCACTTCGATGTCCGCTGAGGTAATCCAGGTGCCACCCGCCCATAAGACCACATGCTAAGCATCCTTCTTGTTCCACTACTCCCACCACTGGGTTCAGGGTAGCTGATTTATCACCCCTGCCCTCCCTCCTTCGCCCACTATAAAGCTCCCTTGCAATCCCTCAGTGTTCGACATCCTTAATTTTCTTCATGCTTGCTGGTTCCTCAATAGGGACTGGCTCATCGCTTCCATCACATCCGCTCAAAAGGACGATGATGGCTACATCGTTTGGATCGAGCTCAAGCCCGATGCTCACCTGCATCTCGTGCAGTCTGTCTTCAAGCTTGTCCCCTTGTCCCCTTCCATCCCCACTGCCAAGGTCAAGTGGGTTTTGTTTGTATTTCTCCTTGAGTTGCTCAATGGGGCCCATCTCTCAACAGCCTCATTTTTTACCCCCCCCTTCCCCTGGGAGGCATTGTAAGCGCACTCATAAGCCCCAGGACCCCAGCCCAGACCAGCCTGCCCTTGGGGTGCAGGCAGTTGACGCCATGGCACTTGATGGTCTGGACTCGCCCCTGTCCCCTTCCCTTTCTGCCCCATGCCCCAATCGTGCCCATAGGTCTGGCCCCCCATCGCCTGTTGACGTCCACACTGTTCGCTCTGTGGACCCTCCTTCAGGAGGAGCATTAGCTCACAGTGGCTCGGTGTCTAGGCCCTCCTGGGTAGGGTCACCGGCCTCGGCATGGGGTCTGGACTCTGTGGGCTCTCCCCCTCCCCTTTGCCTCTCCACCCCACTGCCTAGCCCCTTCCAGTCCTTTGAGGTTTCTGGAAAGTCGATCAGTCGCTTCCTGGTGACCCCTCCTGTAGCTGGCCAGAAGTGGCCCCCTTCCTCTTCCCCTCTGCTGGCTGATGGGCCTCCTGTGCCCACCTCTCCTCCCCCTGTGGTTGGTACCCCCAAGGCCTGGAGTGCACCTGATTGGCATGCCTGGGTTGCAGCGCAGCATCGTGCCACAGGCTTGAAGGAGCACCGGATCACCCAGGTGGACATCGATGTGGCCTCCCTGGCCCTCGCCTCCGTCCCCCCCTCTCCTTCCTCCAGCGGTGCCCCCCTGGCCTAGTGTGTGGCTGGGCCGCCGGAGCGCTGTGTGCCACACCCTCGTGCATGCGGCCGAGCACCCTAGGGCATCCTGTCATCGCTGCAGCGGCTAATACCCCCCCACAATGCATTACACTCCTTTTGAAGATCCAGTTACTAGTCACATTATGAACACTCCTTTGGCCCCCTACCTCTGCTTGGCTCTTCAGGTAGGGGGCTGGCTACGACACTCCTTTGTAGATACTGCGGGTTACATCCCACAACTCCACTGGCTAGTGGTGTCCCCTCATTTTTCACAGCCTGGGCAAGAGATTTGGCCCGGCTTTCCCGTTGCCTGGTGGTGATGCCATGCATTCAGCCACTCCCCCCTCTGTCAGTTAGGTGGTGTCGTGGCACCACTCGCAATGGCCCCTACACATATACGTGTTGGAATCCAGACTGGATCGGTGCAACCGGACACGAGCGGATAACATATATGTGATAAGATTGGTAAATGTCCCCTAACTCCTAAAGAGCCAGGGTATATAGTATAGATTACAATAACAAGAAACAATTAGTTGAGCAAGTGGGCACTCCCACTCCACCCCCTTGTGTGTCGCGTGTTCCCTCATCACTTAAAATATTCGCACGCCATCAGGTTATGGGCCCTGAGGCCTAAAACACCCTCACATGTCTATCATCTATTCTAACAAACAATCTTGCGTTCGCAAAACACAAAAAGGGGATCAGCAAAAGCCCCTATCCTCTACCATTGATTCACCCCTAACCTTACTATCCTCAATGTCTGAACTTGCGCAGACACGTCCCCATTCCCGGAAACACAGCCGCTCTGAACATGCCACCCAGCCTGGCAATCCCTTAGCCTGGACCGCGCACTGCACACATTGCGAATGCACCCAACCCTCCTATAATAGAGATGTTGAAACCCCCTGATCTAGCGATCATCTTGTCCACTATCAAACCACTGGACTGAGAGAAAAAGAACTGGGTCACTTGGAGTCGCGCCATGACTCACATCTTCTAGCTGTTGGACATTCAGGCACTATAAAAGAAAAAGGTACTGAATTTCAGTAGTCTGGCATACTGAATGGTACAGATTCTTTGTAATTTCAGTACTTAGCCTACTGACAAATTTTCAAAAAAGTCGCAGCAAAGTACTGAATGGTGCAGATTCCTGGATTTTCATGTGAAAAACTGTTGAATTTCATCAATTTTACCTACTGAATGTCAGTACCTTTTTCTTTTACAGTGAGGACTATATCGATGGCACCCTGCCACTTCTGGATGCCGCTCTCTACCCTGATGCCGCTCGGAACTGGCAATACAACAACACGTATCTTATTATGCTAATTTTGAATCACATTGTCGAGTCTGAACATATCCACACAATCAACTGTAACATGGTGCACCAAACTTGGAACAATCTGAGGAAGTACTACCAGCTCAGCACCTATCAAATATTCATTGATAAGTGCTGCGTTCTCGAGGACATCAAAGCAAAAGAAGGGGATAATATCTCTGAACATCTTATCAAACTCAAGAAGCAATGGGAGACCATTAAACCCCAGTGAAAACTGGCACCAAGAAAATCTGAGTGAATATAAGTTCATTGGCATTAAGCGGTGCTGGTCCGAGGACATGCGGTGCAGATCTGAGCTGAGAAAGTGAGGGAACGGTTCCCTCAGATAATTCCAAGTCATGTCCCCATGTCCCCTCTTGTAGATTTTATCAATTTTATCATCTGATCATTCACTTGAAAATATGCCTGGTCCATGCCGGCCTTGTCCCTGTCCAAGATGCAAAGGTGCTCTTGTTGCACCACGTACTCTACAAAAGCATGCCTCCCGTGTCGTGCCTACTCCCATCCTTTCCTTCTCTGCTTGGTCGCAGCTGGCTGGCATCACAACAACACAATCTCCTGGGAGCTCCGATTCCGATGTCGATGGTGTAGGCTGTAGCCCTGGTAGTTCTCAGCACAATACTGAGCAGCTTCAACCTTTGAAGAGGTTCCAATCATCCACAGTACATTCATCTCCACCATGCTCCGAGTCGATTCCACACCATACCTGTACCATATCTCCACCACCCATGTATGCACTGTATCTTCACAAGAATAACCCATTTATTATTTTCCTATCTACCTGTCCGTCTATCTGGGCCTGAGCAGAGTCAACTTCAGGATGATCCAAATGACTCAGACTCAGATGCTAATGTCAATGATCACCATAAACGATCGCCCACTCCATTTCATGACAACTCGGATCCCCTTCAACCTGACAGCACTGATGGCTCCACAAGTGATTTTGACCCTGGTGATCTTGATGAGCATGAGCAACAGGATGCTACGTTACAGGCCGAACAGCATGCTTTCGCTATGGCATTCCAAGCACTCAATCGGCTTGAATCCAACTCAGATACACCATCAGCAACTGGCAGTGATGAGGAACTGGGCAACACACCAACCAACATGTCCTGGATTGAAAATATCAAACTTACCCAAGAATTTATCGAAGGAATATCTACAGCAACTTTTGAGAATGGATGTTTGGATAACAATCTTATACATTGTCTCCGTAACCCTCCTGATAAACTGCCAAGCATCTCTGATCCTGATATCCACCTCTCTCTTGACCTGTTCTTGGCCGTTACCAATGCATCTGAGGAAACATATCACGCTTGTCAAAAATGCAATTCTTCTTCGTTATCTGGACTCTGGGGTTCTGTCTTATCATGCTGTGAAAAGGCTTGTTGCTGAAACAATGGGCGTTGTTGCTGTCTACGATGACATGTGCATAAATTTATGCCATGCATTCACAGGACCATTTTCCCAGCTCCAATTCTGCAGCATATGTGGAGAGGCTCGATATGACGTAGCCCAGGCTGTACTCACAGGCAAGGATGTTGCTTGCCAGCAGTTTTGTACGATCCTCCTTGGTCCACAACTTCAGGCACTACGACGATCTCACTTAGGAGCTATGGATATGCATTACTTGGACCAGAAGATGAAGCAGGTGGCAGAAATGCTTGAGAATCTTCAAGCTGAGGACAGTGGAGATATTATCTACGACGACATCTTTTCGGGTAGTGAAATTCAAGAACTTGCCAAGCATATCAATATCACTGGCAACGATACTGTTGTCTCCTTATCTCTCGACGGGGCACAACTTTATCAAAACAAGAAATCAGATACTTGGATTTTGATATGGATTCTGGACAACTTTTCTCCGAATTTGTGCTATCAGAAACAATGGGTTCTTCCTGGTACCATTATTCCTGGACCCAACAAGCCCAAGATCACTGACTCTTATCTTTACCGTGGGCTACACCACCTCTCGGCTCTTCAACATGAAACCAAGGGTGCCAGGCTTCGCATATGGGATGTAGTAAAATCAAGGATTATTGAGTCTCGGATCATTCTAGCCCTATCAACAGCAGATGCGGTTGGAATTACAGAACTTGATGGGCGTGTTGGCCACCATGGTGCACGTGGCTGTTGACTTGGATGTCAAATGAGGGGCCGGCACAAACCCCATACAGGGCACTACTACACAGTTCATCTGAAGCCCAATGGGTACACTGTTCGTGATTGCAATCATCATGACATCGATATACGCAAACTCGATACTCCTTCATCAATTGACTATCAACAAGATCTCATGAAGGTTGTCTCTTCACTCGATCAAAATCACTATGAGAGGAATCAGAAAGAGACAGGAATCAGCAAACCAACCATTCTGAGTGGTCTTGTCAATGATCTCATGGTCCCTATGCCACGTTGCTTCCCCCTCAACCTCATGCATCTGATCTTTATTAACCTTGGTGAACTACTGATACCGCTTTGGTGAGGCACAATCAAGTGCGATGTTACCAACAGTTTATCATCATGGGACTGGGCAACTCTGACTGGAGATGTTTGGCAAGCGCATGGGAAGGTTGTCGCTGATGCGACCCAATTCTTCCCATCATCCTTTCATCGTCCACCACGCAACCTAGCAGAAAAAATCTCCAGTGGATATAAAGCCACTGAATACTTCCATTATCTCTTTGGGCTTGGACCAGGCTTTTTTCATCCAATTCTTCCCTCAAAATACTGGAAAAACTTCTGCAAGCTTGTATGTGGGGTTCGGATTCTTGTACAACAACGCATTACAGGTTCCCAACTGCAAGAAGCGCACTCGCAGCTTGTTCAGTTTGTGGAGGAATTTGAGAATCTGTATTATCAGCGGCAAGTCGATCACATCCATTTCTGCTGCCTATGAATCCACACTCTGCTTCACGCTGCTCCAGAGGTCACATGGGTAGGACCTGGTGCTTATATGACACAATTCACGATGGAGCATACTATTGGTAATCTGGGGCAAGAAATTCGGCAGCCATCGAACCCTTTTGCAAACCTTGCCCAGCGTGCTCTCCAATGGTCGCAAGTCAATGCACTGAAGGGTATTTATCCAGAACTGGATCCAAAGTCAAAGTTTCAACTACCTAAAGGAGCAGTGGATATCGGAGAGGGCTACATAATGTTATGACCCTGAGATAAGTATCCCACAGAGATTCTAGGATGTCCAGCGGCCGAGGTTCTTGCTCAGGCAGTTAACACATCAAGAATCAGGCGATGGGGATGAGCATGCCTCCCAAATAGCCAGGTGGCAAGGAGTTTGTGGAGTGAACAAAGACGTGCATCTCAAAAGGTCCGGATATCTTGCAATGTTAAGATATGTAAGACTCTGATTCTATGATTTCTTTGCTAACATGATGTGACTCTAGATGGTACTAAATGGGCAAATAGAATACAGTGAGGTTCAATTCTATTTCTTCCACTTTTATGGTCCAGCTGACTTGGAGACAACTGTCGCGACCGCAGCCTTCGGCCGCGATCGTGACTACCACACAAGCATGTGCACAAGTACCTGTGATGCATTCGTCTCCTGTGACACCCAAGCTAAAGAGGGGATCGCTAGCGATACCTCTAAGTCCACAAGTCCCGGGCCCTAAAGCCAAGCTATAGTCAAGCATTGAAGATGAACCCGGGGTCACATGATCCTGAGAAACCTCATGTGACCATACCATGTGACCGGTCACGTGACCCCTCTGCACTTTCGAGATCACGTGATGTGTCATGTGCCCAAGTCCAGTCACACGCCCCTAGCAGACAAATGGTCCGTATGGCACAAACGGCCCACTTCGGGAAAGCGGTCCGCCCCGTTACCGATGTCTGGAAGATAATCAGAATGACTAAGTCAACCCCAAGATCCCTGGCCCAATCAGAGGGCCTTACTCAGCTGCACAGCATTGCACAGCAGCCTTACTTATCTGTGCAGCAATCACGCCATTGTGCAGCAGAATGAGTCATATACTTCTAGACTCCGACATACAGCTGACTGATCACCTTGTACCATATATGGATAGATTCGTACCCACAGTCCATTGATTGACCTACCCTTAAGTAGCACACGGACCACCCTGTATTAGTATATAAGACCTATGAATTGTAGTGAATAGTCCCCAGACTATTCTCTTGTCTACCCCCCACAATCACTCTGGAGCCTTCCCTCCACTTAGCCCTCTTGCTCCTCCTCGCTTATTGTTCCCTCCTGTATCTTTGGTACAGTCACCTCCAACTCCAAGCCCAAGTCGCTGCCCTTCCTACTGCTCAACAAGTAGTAAGTTCATGACATTAGAATAGTCTCCTAATATTGGAGCTGACTGTCTTGGACAACAACAAGTGTCCTCTCCTTTCTTTGTCTCCACCAAGAACCCCTTTCTCAATGTCGATCCTTTCCTCCAAGATGACTACTTCCTCAACGACCGCCTCCCGCTCCCCGACAACACATGGGACCAGCTCAACAACACATATTCGTACAACCTCCTAGAATCCGATGCCGCCCTCCAGAAAGCTGCTTCCTGGAACCCCGCCTACTCATCTCCAAACTCCCTCCAGTGGGCCCTCGGTTACTCGCCCGCCACCTCTGTCCAGTCAGCCTTCGCCCCCTCGCCTTCGCCATCCCCCGTTACCGCCGCTCCCCAGGCGTATACTGCCTCTCTGTCGACCTCTGCTGTCGGCGTGCCACTTTTATTTCAAGCCGCCTTTGCCACCTCGTCCTCGCTCCCAGTAGTGAGCTCTCCGAGATCATCCACCTTTGTCGGATCTCGTCTACCGTCGCCGCCGCCACCCTCTGAGGACTCCTACGAGTCCATTCTGCTCCTCTCGCTGCCTCCATGCTGCTCTCCATCGCCCACCACCTTCCTCGACGTCCTCGCTGCCATTTGCACGCGCAAGTTAGTTCGTGTTAAAGAGGAAGAGGTAGCATCCAGACTTACTCAGTCCACTTCCAAGCTTACCTATTGTGAAAAGACCAGCCCCGTTATCCCGCCATCGCCTGTCAATCACGTCACCGCCTCACAGTCCGATCCGCACCTGGCTGACATATCGCCAGTACTCCAGTACCCCAAAGACCCTGACTTCGATGTCCCGGAGTTCCAGCTCCCGCTGCCCATTGTCGAAGCCCCCGTCCACCGCATCCCGTCCCCAGCCCCACCGTCCCGCGCCCCTTCGCCTGACTATGTTGTATGTAGTCCATCGTCCATTGTCATCGCTGCCACCCCCGTACTCCCGCTTCCCAAGCCAGAGCTCTTCCCCAACCTTTTTGTGCCGCCTCCGTGCTTGGCTGCAACCCATCGTCACCTGCATCTTTATCGGGTTGTCTACGAACACGGAGATAAAATCTGGTACCCACAAGCTGAGTTTTTAGCTCCAGATTTCCTTGCTACCATCCCCCAGGCCGAAGATTTAGAAAATTCGCCTAATTATTTTGTTTCTCCTTTTTGGGCCTTAACTTTCCATGATGTGTCCATCCCTGCTGTGGACTTTTTACCTTCCATTACCCTTTGTGCTTGAGTTGGACTACATCCCCCTGCTACCTTTCCCTTCGGTTACCTGGAGACTTCTTTCGTGGACTCCATCAAGTACATTTTTGGACAGTTTCCCCCTTCGTGGCTCAAGTACTTTGAGGGCGTACTTGTACCCCTTGTTTGCTACGACCTTCTTGACGGTCGTTTGGTTACTGTAGCAGGCCATCTTCACTTCACTTCCACGGGGATTTTTGTTATTAACCGACAGTGCCATTTTGAGGACATTTTGCGTTTCAAACCGCAACTTTTTGCCTTTTGTCCTTTACCACGGACCCCTTTTGATCCCCTTCCTTACCTTGCGCCTCCTCCTATGGAGTTACCCCTTTGAAACCTTTTTTTTAGTAGTAAGGCTTTCTTTTTCAAGTTGTTCAAATAAAAAAGTTTCTCATTAATTTTTGAACAAACCAAGTGTCACAAATAAGTGAAGAAAGAACCTTTGCCGGGATCTCTCTTCTTGCGGATCTAAGAGAACAAGTCCACGTCACTCATTGGAGTGAAATTAATTTTGTTACCAAAGCTCTCCTCGACTTCTTACCTTTTGGTCGAGCCCTTGCTCCCACTAGGTTCTATAACCTTGTCGACTTCCACCTCCCAACCCTAGTAAACCTTGCTAGGGAAACTCACATCTATTGGGCTATTAACCCCATTCAGACTCTCAATCAAACCTTAGTCAATTCCCTCACCATCTCCTCCGACGAAACCTTCTTTTGGCATTATTATGTACCAGCCAAAACCCAGGAAATCACACAGGCCATCCTCCAGGGAAATCGAATTAGATTTCTTTCCAGCTTTCACCTCTCAGAAACTGAAATCAGGATCGATTTCAATGAAATCCGATTACAGACCACCCAATTGGGCACCGAACTCATTGGTACTTTGGGAAAAGAATACACATATAAGTGGTCAGATCAACTTTTTTTTTTTTTTTTTTTTGAATTGAGAGTTTATTGTCTATTACCAAACGAGGCACAAGACAGGCGTGTACTACAAGGTCACGCGAAGTATGAGGTAAAAGCGACAGAGGGTTCATGATGGGACTATTCTACGGTTCGTCAAAGGGAATGGACAAAAGGGCGGCGAGGCCGCAACAAGCAAAATATCCTACCCCGCCGCATTGAGGTCGGGTCCGGAGACCTCTCCTACTACGTGAGACAGCTGTCACCCCTTGAGGGATTTAACGACGTGCGTCGTACTGTGACAGGAACGCCCCCGAAAGCGGGCACTGTGGCCCAGGAGCGCAGGACAGAGAGACAACTTAAGCAATCCGGCATCTTAGTAGCCAAATCACCGACAGAGGATATGTTCGTTCCGGCCGGTCCAGGGAACTACCCCGACCGCCACGGCCCGGCACCTGCAGTGGTTCTCCCCCTCGTGGGTCTACCCCCTGCATGGCAGCCCCTACGGCAAGGGCTACCGGCACTTTCCCGTACCTGGCACATGCTTCGCTAAAGCCCGAAGGCGCGGATCCGCGATGTGTCCAGGTCTCTGCCTTGCCCGGTGAGGCAGACCAACAGCTCACCGGACTAACCACCCCGGGCCGAAGAATCCCGGGGCACTGGGTGGCCTGGTCCATGGGTCCTGGACAGCGCACAAGATGGCGCTCAGTCCCACATGGCTGCTCGGCTGGTTATTATTTCTCAATTCCCAGTTTTACACAACCCTTATCCCGAAGGACCCAGAACGGGCAGCGGAAAACCGCATTAGGGCATGGGGGACTCACCAACCAGCTCAACCCCGAAGGGGAACCAGAAGGGAATCCGGCCCGGGACAGACTCACCCGAAGGGAATCACGTCCCAATGGGGGATTGAACCCCCAACCTCCGCAGGACACACCCGCAGAGGAAAGAGGGGACGGGCAACTACACCATCCCGCCCCCTGGTCAGATCAACTTTGGAGTGCTACTAGACTAAACTCTGAAGTAGCCCTCGTCAATCCTGTCACCTTCTACTACCCGATTGCTGTACCCAATGCTTGGGGTCGCGAAGAAGAATGTGAACGACGCCTCGCGAGTATCCTCTTGATACGGGACGACTTTGAAATCAACGCCAATTACTGGAACTCAGTGGATAGTACTGAAGTGGACACCACTGAAGCAGTTATTGCTGAACTAGAGAACCTTATTGCGGACTTACCAGTCTCTTCACCCCCATCCTCTACCCAAGAATACCTAGACGCTAGAGCCCTTACCCCCCCATCCTTTGACTTTTGTGGCTGCAGCATAGATCTTTGCTGCTGTATACTTTACCACCCAGATACTCCCCCAACCCTACCTTACATTGAACTTTGGCATCCTAGGAATCATAAAGAGCCAATCCCGGGGCTACATTACAACCGAATAGGATAAAAACTGGATTATATCAATTTGGCCCTAATCCTAGTCCTTTATCTTATTGTCTTCTTCATTGGAGCTAGACTTTACTTCCTAGAAGAAACTGTACTCAACACATTACACCTAGCCATTGAAAGGCAAGCAAACTGGCGACCTCCTCCCACAGATCTACACGCAGAGGATGACATGCCAATTGAAACCACGAGAGAGAACAATCAGCCCCAGCTGTTCCAGCTATAGATCACAGGAACAATCCATTCCTACTCAGACGTCCTAGAGACCAAGAGCCATCCCCACCGGTCACATCCCGAATTCCCCAGATTCAGCTACCTGTACCAGACTTAGACGAGCCCGTCTTTCCTTCACTGAACAATCCACCTCCAGTACCATCCCCATTACTAAACATATACAGCTG
>QFFA01004250.1:0-16383 GCA_003316565.1 Russula foetens | reverse complement strand
GGAGAGGCGAGAGAGACCGAGCGGTAACAGAACCTCGGTACTGTATAGAGACAAAATCATGATGTCATTCCACTTTGAAATTACGTCTCTGGACTCTGGAGACAACACTTTGTTGGCTGGGCGGCGTACCATCGGACGCCCTTCATGGGTGAGACTGGGGGCGCACGAGTTACGTTTGAGGTGTTTGCGGATGCGGATGAGAGACAGGGAGACTGAGGCAATCCGTTGCGTTGCGATTATGGGTTATTCTCTAGCGGATTGGTCGTTTATGGTGCAGGATAAGGCCTAGATAAGGGTGGAATCAGTCACTGTAGTAGACGCTTTGCAGGATACGACGCCCAGGACACTTGGTCGTGGTGCACTGTGAATTTCTGTATAGTACTAAACTAGTTCTACGTTTACTGTTCGAAGTTTCGTAGCAAACATGCACAGGTTGACTGGTGCGATTTATAGTGTTAACAGGTGGCGATTCTGTTGTGGTTGTCGTGGGGGGCCGAAGTTACTCGTAGGTAGCATCCTCGCCCAGGACTTAGCCGTGGAAAACCGCTCCTGGTGGTGGTCGCGGTTCAAGCTTTCAAGGAGCCCCCTAGTTAAGTGAATTGAACCGTAATCTTATATGTGCCCCTACACTGGTTTCAGCGAACAGCCGAACAGGGATTAAGGGACACATATCTTACATGAATCGCAGTAACTTGGCCCCAATCTTTATCACTCATCCACTGTGAATGATTTGTCGCGAAGAATACCGGCATTCGCGGTAAGCACGTGCACAGCACCGGATCGGTATAGGGCAACTTTCACTATCGCACCTCCATCCTCTCATTCCTCTGCAGAGCACACCGCAGGTACTGCAGAACCACCAGCCGTAGAAAATGTGAGCGCTGTTACCTGGACATCCGACTAGTTAAAAATATTCACCCTTGATGATCTCATCTACTACTGCCTGGGATCCCTTCTCCGAGTCGCTCACATCGTCAACAACGACATTAGCGCCGAGTCGCGCAAACATCAGAGCGTAAGAGCGGCCAAGCCTACCACCACCGCCGGTAATGATGACGGTTTGACCATTGAAGCGGACCTCGGGCGAAGCCTGAGCGTTTGAGGAGGGGAGAGCCTTCGACTGTTCTAGTTTCTCCACGGTATTCACGTCACTCATGCTCTGTGGACTGCATAGCCCAATGACAATTCCGATAATAGTTGATAGGCCCTAGTACTCACTATTCTGGATTCGTGAAATCTGGGAGTTCTGCCCATCGTCCCTTAACCTGTGTAACGTGCAAGCGTCAAAGGAGAACCAGGACAGATCAAGGGGTCTACTTGCGGTTGATGGGGTGAAGCTGTCGTCCGTCTTAAACACCACACCTCTGCTGCGCTCCCATCGAATCTTGGAGACGTAACTGGCACCGAGGACGAATACCTTTCCGCTAGCATCAGGCCCGTCTGAATGAGTGAGATTGGCAACAACATATTCGGGCTGCGACCAGCAGTAAGAAGACGTGTTGTCGGAGAGCACATACGCCAAAATGCTGCAGCATCTCCTGTGGAACAATAGTGGTAGTCATAGCAGAGGCAACAATCTAAGCGCAAGATGAGGGGATTAGAAACGGAAATACAAGAGGAATACCCGCAGGTACCATGGCGTTGGCCTTGATGTTATACTTGATGCCCTCTCATGCAAGTGTTTAGTGAAGCCAACGAGACCCATCTTTGCCGCGCTGTATCGAAATTGCCTTAGCGAACAGTCCCGCAGCGCAGCACTAGCGGTGTTAAGAATCCGAACGAATTTCTGCTTGCGGAAGATGGGCCAGGCGGCGTGGGTGCAGTAGTATGCGCCCTTGGGGTGCACGTCTTGAACCTGGTCCCATTCTTCATTAGCCATATTCCTGAAACCAATCGTCATACGTGATTGGATCCTTCCAAGGCTTCTCCGTGCGGTGGAGATAGTGCTAACTCTTTGTCCCTCAGGTCCCTGCATTGTTGATGAGAATGATGACACCGCCGAATACATCTAGCGCTGTCTTGATCACCGTGGCACCGTCCGTCACAGAAGAACTGTTCACAACGACTCTTCCGCACCACCCACAATGCTACCGATCGTCAAATGTGGCACTTGCACGAAACACGAAGCGTAGCGCACCTGCGTTGATACCATCGGCGACCTTTTGCACCGCATCTTTGTTGAAATCGTTCACTACGACGTTCGCATCGCGTGAACCGTACGGCAGAGAGTACCTGAGGGTGAGATGCTGGTTCGTACGACGTTGGGCAATAGATGGGAAAACTCACGCTCTTCCAAAACTTCCACCAACGCTGGTAACGATAACTACGTGTCGTTTGAACAATAGAGCCATTTGTGAGGTAGAAGGAGTGGTGGTCACTGGCAAGTGCGGTGGCGCGATCAGAATTTGAGAATTTGAGAAAAGGCGAACAAAACCACGTGGTGCGACAAAATCAAATAATCACCTTCGTATCACCACTTGGCCGTGCAACACCCATCCAATAGTATTTGTCAGCAGCCACGCCGCCGCAACGCTGCGGAAAGTCCCAATTTTTCTTGCGTGCCAGCCGATTCCACTACTCACATTGCCGTTCGCTTCTGCGAGAATTTCCAGCGCTCTCCTCCATGTATGACCCTTCTCCAGATCTCTCTTCAACGATGTGCCTCCAGGTCCAGAAATCCATCCACTGGCCGTGTCAACGTCATTGTGAGCCCAATGACACGTACCCGCGTCGGCACTTGCTCCGCCTCCGGGTATCACATGCTGGGCCGAGCCTGAGGGGCGGTGTGCGCAAGGGGTGGATAAATCTGAAACGTGGCGGTCGCTTGCCGCGTTTGGGATGAGCTCAGGTGATGCCCCGAGCAACGTAAGTACCTCAACTTGCGTGGCTTTATTCCTTATAAACTCCTGCACAACCCTGAGGGGCAGCCCTGGGATAAGGACAGCTCCAAAGAACGCAAATTGACGGGCATGGGCATTGCTAGACCCTGGTGTAGGGGAGCGCACATACCCAGCGGGGGAAAGGCGGATTCAAGCTCGGATCTAAAATCGGTTTATGGTTCGGTGCTTGGTGTTCGTTTTCCGAGGCTGCAGCACATGCAGCGCTTACACTACTTTTTTGATTGGCTGGTCAAGCAATCTGGCAAGTAGGGGGAGATAGCTTTTATATCCTTTTCGAATTTTTTGTTAAAAAACGTGCAAAAAAAGTAAGAAAAGTGAACGTGCAGTTTTTGATGTAGATTAAGTAGTTCAGGGTACAGTACCAACCCATGTCACAGTATAACAAGCATAGCGCATTGGGTCAGCGGCGTAGTCCCTAGATGACGTTCACCGATATCCGAGTCATTACACCACCGGCGGACAACTTTCCTCGACCGAAAGTTTCCGAAGGATATCAGGCTTGAGCTAAGCATATTGTATCGCGAGACATGCTGAAGGGTGAATTGACGATGGGAAGAAGTTATAGTGGTCCGTCCGACTCAAATGATCATCCACGGCACTTCGTGCCGACGACTTGGGTGGGTACCGTTCTATGGGCCATACGTGCCAGTTCTCCTCGTTGCCACTATCTTCAGCTTTGCGCTTCCGGCGGTTCCTACCGGCCGAGGATTACGTCGAAATTTTCAATTTTGGAGCTTCTCGTGAGTGTCATCGACCTGGGGGTCCTCGCTTTTCATTTCTTCGATGGCTGATGGGGATTCCGAAATTTCGCCTGCTTGTATATAAAGTTAGGGATCGCGGAAAATAGTATGCATTTCTTTGATGATCGCGCGGCAGGGCCTATTCACAATGCCTTGAAAGAACGCGGTGGAATACATGGCGCACATCAAAAAGGATAGCTTCCCATCGCCAGCTTGACGAAGACAGGCCCCTCGGGTTCGAAGTAGTGGTCACATTACATTTGCTCTTCGACCGTGACGTTCTTTGTCTTCTTGGCCCAATATCGCGCGATCTCATACAAAAGTACCTAGAAGAATGACTCGAGACCATCGGATTCCATGGGGCTGCATCCAAGGATCGCGCAACAGCGCCATGGATATGGATTGGCACGTTCCCTGAACAGATTTTCAGTTTGCAACTGGGTGCGTGAGAGGATTGAGACACCCACCGCCCGTGAATATCGCCTAGGGTTCGCATTCATATCACCCGTCACCCTCAACAAGTCCCAGTCAACCAAAATTACAGTTCTCCCTTCGGTGAAGAGGATATTTCCTGCAGTCCTTGTTGGGGAAGCATGAGATGTCGGATCTGAGAGGGTGGTTCATTAGGGGGAGAGGTAGTGTCCACGAAGTGTAAAGCGGGACATAGGTTATAATGCTGAAAAGCAATAACCTAGAGTGGTTGTTACGGTGCGCAGGCCGACGAGACGGAGGGAAGCATCCGCAAATTCGTGCAAGTTCTGAGAGACACCGCTGGTGGGAAAACAGAAAGGTACCACTGAGCGAGGGAACAGGGTCACGTGGACATGGTGTAATGAGTCACGAGTCAGAATCATGGCCCACGAATTTGTCGCAGATGTCGAATACCGTTCGCATAGCGTTCTGAGAGTCGCTTGGAGGCGTGTATGTATAGGATGCACTGTCAGGGATATCTCGTCTCAAAAGGACTTTATCAGATCTGCGATGCGAGCGCCAGTATCCTGAGAAGTGGTTGGAGTACTGGGATTAGGCATAGAGCGATGTGAGCCTGACTATGACCTAGACCGATTTTGGGGTCGCTCACCTTTACTACCAGATATAATCGAGGAGGATTCCAATCTTCCTCGGCAGGATGCAGTGTAATTTCTTTGTGAAGATTGTGCACACTAAGTTCGAGTGACAAGGGGAATATCTCGGTTCAGCCCACTGGCTGGACCCGCAAAGTTGATTTCGAGCCGCGCATTCTAGCGACAGGTAGGTTCATGTGCGTAGCCGCTGGACTGTGGCTAGAGTGGGTCTGGAGTGTGGTTGGACGAAAAGCGCAGAGAGAATGGCATCCGTTGCTTGGCTGTCGTGGCTTCATCGAAAAGAACTAGGGTGGGGATGACTAGACCAAGGCCAAAGCGCCTGCCAAGGTCGTCGGAAGCCCAGTGTTGATTTTAAAATACATCCAAGCTACAATATGATCATTGAGGAACTGGACACTGATGTTCCGTAGACGTACTGATGGAGTGAATTGGGCACCGTGGGCACGCGGCTGGCTGTGGCTCTCAACGTTTGGTATGACGGAAACGGAACGGTCTGTGGAAAACGAGACCCTGGGTCCTTTTAGTGCCGAAGGAAAGACGTTGTGTGGTAGAAATTTCGTGGGAATGGACGTCAGCCCTGAGGGCTATCCATCATGATATGATGCGATACATTGCTGATGACCAACAACAGAACTGTGGCTTTAAGCGCTGGCCCCAACTACTGCCTGACTCAGTCACCTAGTCACCACTGGCACCTAATGTAGCAGCCCAGCATTTTCAGCAAACAGCAAAGAAAGTGTGTATCGTCAGTGAAGGCGCGCGAGCGAGAGGGAACTAAACAGTTGTGTTGACAGTGTCAAAACGACGCGAACTATGTATGACTAAGCGAGCTTCTGTAAGGGCCCGGGACTCGGAACACTGGCAGATGCAAAGTATACGAGTACGGTTGGTGTCGCGCGCATTATTCTATGTGTCCATGTGGTGAAGCAAATGGTTGTATGTACAACTAAGACTGTCCAGGGTAAAAGGAGTTTGGCCGACCGCCATTTACGCGACACCTGATAACTGAACGCTACCCATCGTAAGGTACCTGGACTCGGAGTTCCCTTTATCTTCATAATTACTGAACTTTGGGTTCCCGTTTAGAATCTGGGGCTTCTAGACACATCACCGCGCATTGAGTCTAGCCAAAATAAAAAATCGCTGGAATTAACTCTTGATGTATAGCTCGATAACTTGATCCGATCCTAGATCCGATTTACCAGCCTCAGGCTGTAAATGACACGTCTATTCAAGTACTATACATCAGTGGATATGTGTTATGTTTGAAGTTGAACGCTCCGATAGATGACGTATCATACCAGGCATTCGTCTGGAAAATAGGCCACGTAAAGTAAACAGTTCAGGGTACAGTGCTGTCTCATGTCATATTAGAGTAATAGCATGCCCGGCCGACCAGACCTGCGGCGTAATCCCTACAGAACGTTCGCCGATTATCATTTCTCCACGGGCGGACCATCTTTCCTCGACCGAAGACTCCTGGAGGAAATCAGGCTTGAGCTAGGCATATCACGAGACGTGCTGAAAGGCGAATTGTGATGGGAGGAAGTAATACTGGTCTGAGTCGAATGATCGTCCACACCACTCCTCCGTATCGACGACTTGGGTGGGTATCGTCCTATGCGGCGAACGTGCCAGTTCTCCCCATTGTCTCCACTATCCTCAGCCTTGCGCTTCCGTCGGTTCCGACTGGCTGAGGGGTCCGGTTGAGACTCAGTAATGTCTAGACTACCGTCGTTGTCGATGTCCCAATCAGAACCTAGGTGCTTTTCGATAATCTCCAGGAACACCTCGGAAGTTCGGAGCCTCTTGCGGGCATCTTTGACTCTCTGTTCCAGCTCTCTGTCCTCATCTTCATCAGTACCCGATTCAGTGTCCGAAGCGTTGCTTTCTGTTATATCGCAGTAAAGTTCGCGGAACAGGGATCGCATTTCTTCAATGATCTTGCGGCAAGGTGTCTTCACAAGTCCTCGGATAACCTTCCTGGAAAACTTGTAACCGCCCACACAATTCAGTTTTCCATCGCCACCCCTGACAACGCCCGCTTTGTCAGGAGCGGTATGTGTGTCAAATACAAATTGCATTGCCTCCGCGAAGTCCTTGGCCTTGTCATTTCTGTAGCGGACGACCTCATACATAAGCACCCAGAAGAATGACTCTAGATCGTCGGAGACTTCATGTGGTCGTGACCAAGGATCCATCAGGCGTGCTATAGATATAAATTGCCATGTTCCCTGTACCAATTCAATCAATCGATAAGTGCGTGAGATATCTGCAAGTAATTACCGTTCGTGAGTGTCGCCTGGGTTTAGCATCTGCATCCTCTTTGACTTTCTTTGACAAGTCCCAGTCGATCAAAATTCCAGTGCCCTCCTCCGTGATGAGGATATTTCCTGCGCTGACATCTCGATGTAAGATTCGAGTCTTATTGTACGCATCGGTGTGAGCTATCGGGGCAAAGTCAGTTTCTCGATTGACATGCAGGGAAACCTCCCTTACCAACGACGGCGTCTCGAATCACCTCACACAGCTGTCTAGTCGATCTGAAACGGTTCAGAGACATCCCAACCGTCTCAAGGACCAGTCGATAATGAACGTATGGTTCGACCACCGGACGACCAGGGCACCATGGATGATTTATATAGTCCTGTGTCCTTGTCCGTTGGACACTCACGGAGGCGCGAACATGACCGTCATTGATTGTCAAACGAACGTCACCGGCGCGACCCATTGTTGCAATATTCCGGACTCCAGATTCATGCAGTTCCCGGTAGACGTCCCCTTCCTTTTGTATTTCCGGATGATCAACACGCCAGAAATCTTTCAGATAAACGAGTTCGCCTCTCCCGATGTCGAAAGCAATGTATCCGAATGTGGCGCGTCCGATGAGTGATTCTGTTGCCCATTTCGCGCTCGGCGTGATATAACATCTTGCCCCATCGTTTGGAGAGCGGTCGTCCCACACAAGAATCCTGTGAAGATGCTTCTTCTGCACATTTTCGAACTTGGGGTATGTCCGTAATTTTGGAAGGGCCAACTCGGCCTCATCGCTGTCTGCCGGAGACACAGTGGCGTCATATCCGCGATCTGCCGGGGAAAGGTGGTTGAACCTCCACAAGAATTCAAAAAGATGGCCGTCTGCCAAATTAGATGGCGCAGTGTAGATGATCCCGCTGCGATCCCATCGAAGTAGGCGGAAGGTGTCTTCTATCACAGCAACAGAAAATGAAAAGACCCGAAATTGGGAACGATGGTGAGACCTTGCGTAATCGATGAGCTGGCCACAGGTCTTGTAAGCAGCGTTGGTCCAATCGATGTGACAAGTGGCCTTTGGATTCCTCTGTAGCTCCTCAATTTGAATGAAGGGGTCGTCCGCCTTCCGTTTGTTTTCGATCCATAACTCGACAGTTCCCCAGTGGAATTCCCATTTCTGCCCGCTTGTCGAGTCCGGTTTAGAGGTGGGAGATATTACTGAGATGTCCGGTTTGTTACGAAATGTCTTGCTAGGGAGAGAGGTGGTGTTTTTGAATTGTAAGCCGGGGCATAATCCTGAATCCTGAATGGCCGCAATCTGGAGTGGTCTTCAGCGTGTGCGTGCATCAACAGAGAGGGTGCTTACAAATTCATTTTCATTCTGCGAGATATGTGGCCTGTGGAAGGAAAACTCGCCCTGTGGACGAGGGGTGAGAGCATCCGGGACAAATTCTTCCAAGAAGTCCTTTACGGGCATAGGCCCAACAAATTTGTTGCAAATGTCGAAAGTCATGTCAAGGTAACGTCCTGAGGCTCGTTTGGTTGGTGTGGATGTGTGGGCTTCGGTACCGGGAAGTTCTCTTTTCAATGGCGTTGTGTCAGATAGAGGTAATATGACGGCAGTGTTTTGGGAACTGGGACGTGTACTGGATTCAGACATCGAGTAATGGGAGTGAGAGGGGATTATTGACGTTGTGGGTTCAGGTTTTTCTCACCTTTGGTCCTAAATAGTCGGGTCAGGGTTCGAAACTGATTCAAACTGCGAGATTATCCGAGGGTATTTACGATCGATTAACAAAGGTGGGTGCCATACTACCTGTAGAGCAATGCCACAAGCCACAAGCCACAAGCAACGTTCGACCCGCAACTCAGCTCTGGTCGCGGCGTTGAAAAGCGACGCGCCGGATCACGTGTTCAGACAAGGCCAACCTCGACCACGTGACGTCCTCCACCCAACATTCACCAACGGGCGGGTCCGAGTCCCAGTACCTAGTTAGTCCTCCTCTCACCCTCCTTGCACTGTTGCACGCCTCCCCCCCAACCCACCTTCACACGCCCTCGTTGCCTTACGACTTTCTACTCACGACCAAGTCTTTCCCTCTCGTCATGCCTGGCCGAAGAGTCTTGGGCGATCCGCGTGTCTTCGTCTACTATGATATGCGCATCGCCCAAGACTCTTCGGCCGACGTCATAAATGTCTGACATCTTGAAAAGCCGTTGCTCCACGTCGCACACGTCGTCGTACATGCTCGCCTCGTCGAGTCTCGGCCGAGTCTCGGTCTGGACCATATTCCTGTTGGGAAAAGCTCTTGATGTATATAGGACTGGTCAAACCCTCTTTCGTATGTTCCATCATTTCCTTGTCATTCGAGACCTCCCACTCTTCATTCCACAGGTTTCCCCCTTTTGACCTCAATCCTTTTTCATCAACGTCGCTGCACCTCCCCCACTACTCGTCTGACACGTAGAATACTTTCCTCTACTGCCCTGTTTTCGCGTTTGTTTTCGCATATATATACCCTCTCGCCTGGCCTCGCAAGGAAGAAGGCAACAGGGAAATCAGAGTCCATTTTTCCATCACTTCTGTTTGCGCGTTCTCCGGTGCTAATTGAATCACTGCCTCACTCTCACTCCCTCTCTCTCTTGGTCTCAGACCATATCCGAACCCACATGCGTGGACTACAACCTCCGCTACAGTAGTATGACCAAAGGTCGTTCACAGACAGTCGGGGAGTCCGAGTCGGCCTTAGCTTCCGACGTCTAGACAGTACTGGTACCTGCCCGAGCATATTATTGTGATGTTTTTGCATTTACTTTTCTCATTCTTAACTTGGCTCCTGCTGCATGCAGTTGAAGTCCGATGTCAGTCTAAGTTCATGGGAGGTCCTTCACTGTTTTGTTTGCAAGACCGCACCTACAATTGGGACGGTCAAGCTCTGGACACATCATCACGCATTGAGTTTATCGTGGCCAGAATAATTGACTCTTGATTGATACCTTGATAACATCCTGGATTCAATGTACCAGCGTGTAAATGGCACGTCTATAAAAGTACCACTATACATCAGCGAGTGTGTGTTCAACGCTCCCATAGATGACACATCGCGCCGGGCATTCGTCTGGGTAAACAGAGTAAACAGTTTGGGGCACAGTGTTGTCCCATCATTAGCGCGCCAGGCCTGGAGCGCAATCTCTACAGAACGTTCGCCAACGCCAATATCATTGTCCCACAGGCGGTCCGTCTTTCCTCGACCGAAGACTCCTGGAGGAAATCAGACTCGAGCTAGGCATATCACGAGAAGTACTGAAGGGCGAATTGTGATGCGAAGAAATACTGGTCTGAGTCGAATGATCGTCCACACCACTCCTCCGTATCGACGACTTCGGTGGGTACCGTCCTATGCGGCGAACGTGCCAGTTGTCCTCGTTATCGCCACTATCCTCAGCCTTGCGCTTCCGTCGATTCCGACTGGCTGAGGGGTCCGGTTGAGACTCAGTAACGTCCAGGCTACCATCGTTGTCGATGTCCCAATCAGAACCTAGGTGCTTTTCGATGATCTCCAGGAACACCTCGGAGGTTCGGAGCTTCTCGCGAGCGTCATTGACTCTCTGTTCCAGTTCTCTGTCCTCGTCTTCATCAGTACCCGATTCAGTGTCCGAAGCATTGCCTTCTGTTATGTCGCAGTAAAGTTCGCGGAACAGGGATCGCATTTCTTCAATGATCTTGCGGCAAGGTGTTTTCACAAGTCCTCGAATAACCTTCCTGGAAAGTTTGTAACCGCCCACGCAAATAAGTTTTCCATCGCCACCCCTGACAACGCCCGCCTTGTCAGGTGCGGTGTGTGTGTCAAATACAAATTGCATTGCCTCCGCGAAGTCCTTGACCCTGTCCTTTCTGTAGCGGACGACCTCATACATAAGCACCCAGAAGAATGACTCTAGATCGTCGGAGACTTCATGTGGTCGTGACCAAGGATCCATCAGGCGTGCTATAGATATAAATTGCCATGTTCCCTGAGTACCAATTCAGCCAACGAATTGGTGCGTGAGAGATATCAGCGAGCAATTACCGTCCGTGAGTGTCGCCTGGGTTTAGCATCTGCATCTGCATCTTCTTTGACTTTCTTGGACAAGTCCCAGTCGATCAAAATTCCAGTGCCCTTCTCCGTGATCAGGATATTTCCTGCGCTGACATCTCGATGTAAGATTCGGGTCTTGTTGTACGCATCGGTGTGAGCTATCGGCAAAGTCAGTTTCTCGATTGACATGCAGGGGAAGCCTCCCTTACCGACGACGGCGTCTCGAATCACCTCACACAGTTGTCTAGTCGATCTGAATCGGTTCAGAGGCATCCCAACCGTCTCAAGGACCAGTCGATAATGAACGTATGGTTCGACCACCGGACGACCAGGGCACCATGGATGATTTATATAGTCCTGTGTCCTTGTCCGTTGGACACCCACGGAGGCGCGAACATGACCGTCATTGATTGTCAAACGAACGTCACCGGCGCGACCCATCTTTGCAATATTCCGGACTTCAGATTCATGCAGTTCCCGATAGACGTCCCCTTCCTTTTGTATTTCCGGGTGATCAACACGCCAGAAATCTTTCAGATAAACGAGTTCGCCTCTCTCGACGTCGAAGGCAATGTATCCGAATGTGGCGCGTCCGATGAGTGATTCTGTCGCCCATTTCGCACTCGGCGTGATGTAATGTCTAGGCACATTGTTTGGAGAGCGATCGTCCCACACAAGAATCCTGTGAAGATGATCCTTCTGCACATTTTCGAACTTGGGGTATGTCCGTAATTTTGGAAGGGCCAACTCGGCCTCATCGCTGTCTGCCGGAGACACAGTGGCGTCATATCCGCGATCTGCCGGGGAAAGATGGTTGAACCTCCACAAGAATTCAAAAAGATGCCCGTCTGCCAAATTAGATGGCGCAGTGTAGATGATCCCGCTGCGATCCCATCGGAGTAGCCGGAAGGTGTCCTCGATCACAGCAACAGAAAATGAAAAGACCCGAAACTGGGAGCGATGATGAGACCTCGCATAATCGATGAGCTGGCCACAGGTCTTGTAAGCAGCGTTGGTCCAATCGATGTGACAAGTGGCCTTTGGATTCCTCTGTAGCTCCTCAATTTGAATGAAGGGGTCGTCCGCCTTCCGTTTGTTTTCGATCCATAACTCGACAGTTCCCCAGTGGAATTCCCATTTCTGCCCGCTTGTCGAGTCTGGGTTGGAGGTGGGAGATATTACTGAGATATCCGGTTTGTTACGAAATATCTTGCTAGGGAGAGAGGTGGTGTTTTTGAATTGTAAGCCGGGGCATAATCCTGAATCCTGAATGGCCGCAATCTGGAGTGGTCTTCAGCGTGTGCGTGCATCAACAGAGAGGGTGCTTACAAATTCATTTTCATTCTGTGAGATACGTGGCCCGTGGAAGGAGAATTCGCCCTGTGGACGAGGAGTGAGAGCATCCGGGACAAATTCTTCCAAGAAGTCTTTCACTGGCATAGGCCCAACAAATTTGTTGCAAATGTCGAAAGTCATGTCAAGGTAACGTCCTGAGGCTCGTTTGGTGGGTGTGGATGTGTGGATTTCGCTACCAGGAAGGTCTCTTTTTAATGGGGTTGTGTCAGATAGAGCTAATATGACGGCAGTGTTTTTGGAACTGGGAGGTGTACTGGGTTTAGACATAGGGTAATGGGGAGTGAGATGGGATTGACGTTGTGGGTTCAGGTTTTTCTCACCTTTGGTCCTAAATAGTCGGGTCAGGGTTCGAAACTGATTCAAACTGCGAGATTATCCGAGGGTATTTATGATCGATAACAAAAGCGCTTGCCACCACTCGAGTGACTACTGCAGGAGCAATGCCACAAGTTATCGCGGTGTTGGAAAGCGACGCGCTGGATCACGTGTTCAGTCCAACATCAACCACGTGATGTCCTCCGCTCGTTTGGGCCTTGTGGCCTTATGACCGATCCCTTTCCTCTCATCATGACCAAGTATTTCCCTCTCGTCACGCCCAAATCTTTGCGGTCGAAGAGTCTTGGGCGATCCGCGTGTCTTCAGCTCGAGGATCGCCCAAGACACGTCGGTCGATATCACAATGGTGTGACACCTCAAAAAGCCGTAACTCCACGTCGCACACGTCGCACATGGCCCTTTCTTCGGTCTGGATCATATGTTGGAAAAAGCTGTACATACGACTGACCTTAGCCCCTTTTCGTCAACGTCGTCGCACCTCCCTCACCACTCGTCTGACATGTAGAATACTTGTCTCTGCTTCCTTGGATTCGCGTACATATATCCCTCTCCCCTGGCCTTGCGAGGAAGAAGGCAACAGGGAAATCAGGGCCCATTTTCCCGTCCCTTCCGTCCGCGGGTTCTTCCGGTTCTAGTGGTATCACTGCCTCACTCCGCACTCCCTCTCTTGGTCTCAGACCATCTCGAAACGCACACGCGTGGACCGACCACCTACGCTACAGTAGTATGATCACAGACAGTCGGGGAGAATATACGGTATATCTGCTAAGGTTAGTTTTGCTCTCTCGTGCTTTTTGCACAGGACCGATTCTTATGGTTCGTTCTTTACAAGTGTCTTTATTTCACCGCGGTTTCAGTCGCCACAGCCGTGAGTCTAAGGTCATTTCCGGCACAGCAGCTCCTCTCAACAGCTACTTACCGTCATTTTAGGTTCGATTTACTAGCTCATGCGCCCAATACAGTCAATGGAGCTTTCGTATAAGAACTTATTGCTAAGAGTTTCTGGGTCTTGGGTTTTTGATTCGAATAGGCTTCCGTATCAACTAGTCCCGCCGCCGGGTCCTTGGGCAGGTCTACAGTAGTTGCTTCCGGGATTTTATCCATCGGAGCTTTCAGTTGTCAGGCCTTAAGCTTAAATACAGCTGCCCGTCGAACGGTGCATTCAAGCTCAACGATTCAAGTTAACGAAACAATACCGTGACATCGGTGAGGTGGGCAAATGTACGTCCAAAACGCGTTCGGAAAAACGATACAGTGCATCCAGTCACTCGCTATCGCCTCGTCTCCTCGGAAGCTCACACTGTGAAGAGTAGATAGCTCCAGGAATAGTGCATCCCATGTCATGTCACAGAGCAATAGTATACAGTATTGGCCTGCAGTGTGGTCCTGACTGATCGTTGGCAAATAATCATTCGTTTCGCTAGCGGATCGGAGGGAAAAGACAAAGACAAATTACCCAGGAAGTCATGAGCGTTTACCATCGCCAAAGGAAAACCCTGCCCCCCTCAATTGGACCTACAAAAAAAATGGCAAATTGCCCTTTGGTTTCAATACCCCACTGTGATGCGTATATGCTCGATGAGGATATGATGACAATAAGGAACCGTTCAATTCTCCCACATATAAGGGAAAAAAGCCTCGCAAACACAGGACGATGCGAGCGATGTTACATGACACACCGATAGACGTGAAACCGGTGCCGTGAACCAGCCGCGAGGAGTCCCCTCAGTGATTGCTTCTGTTGAAGAGTCAACGTCATAACTTCTATTCTGATTCATTCATCGCTGTTGTAACTCAGGGGATAACGATACCTGTGTTCTAAGAGGCTCCAGTCCCACACGCAGAGGCAGAGGACGCCTGAGTACCGTGCGTCATCAGCCCGAGGTGCCCGACCTAGTTCAGCTGGAACAGCTGCACTGAAACCCGAGCATCTTCGCATCGCCGACGCCACATAGCCGCCTCTCCTCTCTCGTTTCAGCATCCATTTCGTTGTCCCCTCTTTCGTCTCCTTCTCCACCCCAAGGCTCAAAGGGATTGCACGCCATCTGCGTTTGAAACACAACGGCGAACGTGGATCCGGTCATTGAAGGACCGACGAATGTCGAAGGGGCTTACCTGCATCACCTTTGCCAAGACATGGCGCCCATTTTGCGCATCTGCCTCGACTTTCGCGATCACCTCCTCCAACACCCATTGCCTCAGGACGAAACGGGGATTTGCGAGACGAGCTTCATTCTCACGTTGCGTTTGCCAGTCGCCTTCCGAGCTCTCGCTCGCGCTGACCCATTCCCCTTTCTCGGACTCAATACGGGCCGCGTACTTCTCCAGCCAGTTCTTCCACTGCTTAGAAGGTTCGTCTCCCTGTGGCACATCACCTGTAGAGGTCAATCGAAGGAGAGTGTTGATGAAAGCGTCCGGAGACGAAAGGAGTGCCGGCCGGAAGCGTGTTAAATGTCTGAAGGTGAGATGAAAATCTAGCTTATGATCCGCCAGCAGTGCGAGCAAAGGTTGTATCAGGACTGCGTCATCCGTGTCACCGGCACGTCTAAGTCCAAGTCGCTGAGATGGTGTCCTTAAGATCCACGGAGGTTCACAGCTGTGAGGTGGACATACTTGTTGCATTTTCTTCTTGTACTCTGCTTCATACTCGCGTTGGAAAAGAGTCTTGAGCTCTCCTTCTATGAGGGTAATACCCTTGGAGCTCCACTCGTTTATTTTGTCCTTCTTAACTTCTTTTGTCCAACCTTCGGAAACGGCTCTGTTCCCCAGTTCCTCCTCGGCACCGATTAAAGGAGCGAGGGCATTGAGCAACGCTCTCAGCGAATACAAACTGTTTGCTCAGTGAGCGCGCAGGACAGCGTCAGTCAAGATCACTGACATCATATCTGGTTGGGACTGGAAGAAGGGCATTAACACAGGCTACGGTGTAAAGATAGGGGTAGTGCCACCTTGTACGCGTATCTGCCTTCTTGGTCCGTATGATTGCAGACATGCATAGGGTCAAATATATCCATGAAGGCGTAAGGACCTGATACACCGTCAGAGATCCGCAATGTACACCGCGCTACTTCCTTACCATAGTCAATAGTCAATCCGAGAATTGAGACACTGGAACATTTCGTGAGCAAGTGATTCGAAAAACCCCACAGAGTTGCAAGTACTTGTCCGTATTGATGACGCCATGCATAAATCCATATGCTTGCCAGCCTGCAACCATTCTCGCGTTTCTCCTCGTAGACTCTAATACCAGTTCACGGCCCCACGCGCTCCCCTCAGGTCTCTCGATACGTAATACCTGATCGACGACCCACTCGCCGAGCACGCGGAGCGCCTCTAGATCAGCCGGCTGCTGCCCGCCACCAAGGAAGAACAGTTCCACGGGTGGATTCAGCGCCTCGAAAGATCCAAGACGTAGAAAAGAAGGCGCGACCCGCGTGACGATACAAGCGGACTCGAGGCGTTCCCGTATGACGGGTATCGAAGGGACGGATATGATGGAGATGGAGCGCGTGGTGGGTATTCCGAGAGCGTTTACAGCTGCGTTCTTCGCGTTGAGGAAAAGACAAAAAAGCTGGAAGGGGAGAAAGGAGCGCTCTCACCTTCTGCACACAAGTACTCGCGAACGGACGAGCGG
>QFFA01004244.1:0-20865 GCA_003316565.1 Russula foetens | reverse complement strand
TTGAGACAGAAAATTGGTAATTTGATTGCACTTGAGATTCACCGTTTGTATGCGGGAAGGAATTGGCTTGAAATGAAGTCCGCGAAGGAGCCATGGAAGATGGACTTGGCCGTATTCGCCAGATTTAACATTTCGCCATAGAGTCCCGCGGGTGGCTCTGGACCATCGTAGAAAAGCGATATTAGAAATATGACCTACTTGATCGCTGAGACTGAAGCCGGTCTAAGCACGCTGTGGAGGCTTACCGAACCACCACTATATACAAAGCTCCCTAGTTGCGCTGCCTTCCGATCATGTTGCTGCGCAAGGAAACCGGCAAAGGCTGCTTGGGCAGGCTCTGCTAGATCTCCCGCAAAGGTAAGCAAGGCCCCCTACCGCATTCATGTTGAGATAAAACCTCCTAATAAGAACACAAGACAAACCCAAACTTCGGTTTGTGGATGCGATTTCAGAGTGAACTTCGTCACGACTCCCTTTTCAATAATGACGATGGGTTAGATGTGTCACGTTTTATAACAAGTCTATGAATTCACGTAGTTGTTCAAACCTCCCTGCGGCACGAGACACGCATGAGTCCATCGACTCTCCCTCGTCGCCATCATGTAAAGCACACACCTTGAGGGCGAACCAGAGATCTTCGTCCTGCTCGGTCACCGTTTTTACGCCACCACATGGTAATACCAGCTCAAAAGCCGTAACAGTGTCCGCGGTGAGCCCAAACTGGTTCGTTTTCCAAGAATATCCTGTCACAAGTATATACCTTTTCAGTCCGTACGACGGAATAGCTGTAGGTGGTGATAGCACTCACCTCCACCAAGGGTCAATCCAGCGACACCAACGCCATTCAGGCGCCCTCCGACGACGTTGAGGCCCTTGGGGACAAGGTACTCATAAACCTCGGTCCAGGTAAGCCCTGCTCCAATGTCGACTGTCCCCGAGTCTTCGTGAATGACGATTTCCCTGAATCGGGCCATGGATATGTGTACGCCTTCGGTCGACGAAAAGCCGGGGTTGGTCGCATGTCCACCGCTCTTAACCGCAAAAGGCACGCGAGATTGGCTGATCTGCTTGAGCTAAAAATGGCCGGCATGGAAAAGTGTCAGAAAAAAAACCAGCGAGAGTGCCCCCGCGGGTGACGGAAGGAACGATTTACGATTATGCCAACATCGGTCGGAGTACCTGGTTCCACGGTACAAACAGGCACTTGAGAGCTCGAATTGGCCCAGTGCGAAATGTCCCAGTCAAAATTTTGCGACGCTGAAAAAATCCAGAGTCAACCGTGATGGACAACAACAGTCTTCGAGTTGCACCGAACCCTCAACTTGAACGTACGTGGGTAAAACACTTGGGACGCGGATGAGATCGACTTGGCGATGTTTTGGCACGTGACCTTGTAGTTGTCTGCTGTCGAGGACGACGATGATCGTACAAGTGCGACGAGGTCACCCAGGCGGAATCCAGATTGGCCGTGCAGGGCCACAATAAGTGCGAGAGCACTGCACAAGAGGGCGGTTCCCAGCATGATTGTAGCGGTGGTGGATGATTGGGTTGCCCACAAGCGAGAATGCATGGCTATTATACGTTTCGGGTGCCGAAGAGCGGGGGATGGGCGGCTCTGCGTGACAGCTCGGATGGCTGACGAAGAACTTGGGCTTCTGCCACGTCTCGGTACCCCATTTCGCAGGATCCACCTCCGAGTCAAACAGCACTAGTACTTGTGTAGTACACGCAGTCGTGGGTAGGACTGAGCGGGGTTCAATTTTGAGAAGCACAAACAGACTTGCAATCTCTCATATAACAAGAGCGGCGCGACAAAAGACGTATCATTGTCACGTTGAATTCTTCTCAGATCTGGCCGCATCGTGATGCTATATAGTGCGGATGAACAATTGCGACAGTGAGGTATGATCATCATCACGAAATGATGACGCAAAATCTCAATAGGACAGATGAAACTATTGACTTGAATTCGTCACCCTTTTCTGTGTCAGCACGGAAAGAGGTGATGGAGGTCGTCGGACGAAGGCGGAGAGGTAGATAAGATACTCCAAAGTTGTTAGATCAGTAGACACAAGAGGAGTGTATTCAGCATGGCACACCACAGAAGATGGTGATTTTGTCTACACACTGCTAGAACGACGGCCGATCCTCGTCGGCTCCATAGGACTCGAACGCAGGGCTCAGTCCTACTATCGTATCACCAAGGAACTGGGCACAACCTGTTATCCATCACCGCCATGATCCTCGTCAAGACAACTACAGGGATGCACAGGACAATATCAGCCAAACCAACACGATAGATTCAACCAAAGACTTACAGCAGATAAACTTAGAATTTCCATCCGCCCGCAAGTCCCATGACGTCCCCGGGATCATACCTCCTTCTGGTCTCACGAAGCCGCTCCAAGTTGTCACCGTACATGCTCTCTACTAGCGTCCCCAAAAACGCATAGTTGACGTAAGGCGCCGCGTCCGTCAGGTTCTGCCCGTCCTGAATTCCGGCCTCGACCAATGTCGCAGCCGAAGTACGGATGGCATCCGCCATGAAGTGGTCGACCGATTTGTCAGTCCACCCGAGATAGATGCTGGACGGAAGGACGGCGAGTGGACGATTGGGTGGGTACGCGGATGGTCCTCCATGGGTGAGGATATCGGGCTCAAATGGGTCCAGGCTGTAGACAACCAATGTGCTGTTGTCGTACTTGGTGAGTCTGTCACCCCAAAACTTTTGAGGTTTCAGAACCAATAACTCGTATGTATTACTCGTCAACCGCTCACTTGGGTCTCATTTGAGAATGCTTTCATGACCGGCTCTGTGTATCGCAACATAGGGACAGTATTGAAATAAACTCTATGATAGGTGAGATAGAAGGATGGGACCAATGACCTTGGAGACTCACTGTTTATACGTGGGAAGGAATTGGCTCGAAACAAAGTCTGTGAAGGAACCATTGAAGGTGGACCTAGTGGTGCTGTTCAAATTCAACAGGTCATCATAGAGCCCCGCTGGGGGCTGTGGACCATCGTAGAAAAGGGACATTCCAAATACGACCTATTTGATCTCTGAGATGGAAGCACAACCAAGAGATTGTGGGGACTCACGGAACCATTACTATACACAAAGCTCCCCAATTGGGCGGCCTTGCGATCATGTTGTCGGGCAAGGAAACTAGCAAAAGCTGCCTGGGCGGGTTCTGCCAGATCTCCCGCGAAGTTAAGTATGGCACCCTGCCGCATTTAAGTTGGGATAAGAACTCCAAACGAGAAACATAAGACAAACCCAAACGTCGGTTTGTGGATGCAGTTTCAGGGTGAATTTTGTCACGATTCCCTTTTTAACGTGGTGGTTAGTTAAGTCGCATTTATAATGAGGTCTATGGATTCACAAAGTTGTTAAATCCTCCCTGTAGCACAAGACATGCGTGAGTCCATTGTTTGGCTCTGGTCACCACAGCCTAGGCACACCTTGAGGGCGAACCAGAGATCTTCGTCCTGCTCGGTCACCGTTTTTACGTCACCACACGGCAAAACCAGCTCGAAAGCCGTAACAGTGTCCGCAGTGAGCCCGTACTGGTTCGTTTTCCAAGAATATCCTGTACGAGTATATGCCCTTTTAGTCCATGCGACGATATAGCTGTTGGTGGGAATAGAACCCACCTCCACCAAGGATCAAGCCAGCGACACCGACGCCATTCAGGCGACCTCCGGCAACATTGAGGCGCCTGGGGGTGAGGTATTCATAGACCTCGGTCCAGGTAAGCCCTGCTCCGATGTCTACCGTCCTCGAGTCTTCATGAATGATAATTTCTCTGAATCGGGCCATGGATATGTGTACGCCTTCGGTCGACGAAAAGCCAGGGTTCATCGCATGCCCGCCCCCCTTAACTGCAAAGGGCACGCGAGATTGGCTGATCCGCTTGAGCTAAAAATGGTCGGCATAGAAAGTATGAGAAAAACAGAGAGAATGCCCCGCGGTGACGCAAGGAACGATTTACGATTATGCCAACATCAGTCGGAGTGCCAGGTTCCACGGTACAAACGGGCACTTGAGAGCTCGAATTGGCCCAGTGTGAAATGTCTGAGTCGAAAACCTGTGACGCTGAGAATCCGGGGTCAACGCGGTCAACCGTGACGGACAACAGTCGAGTTGGACCGAACCACTCAACGTGGGTAAAACACTTGGGACGCGGATGAGATCGACTTGGCGACGTTTTGGCACGTGACCCTGTAGTTGTCTGCTGCCGCCGTATGTTCGACGACGAGATTGTCCAGGTCGAATTCAGATTGGCTGTGCAGGGCCACGACGAGAGCGAGAGCACCGCACAAAAAAGCAGCTCTCAGCATGGTTACAACGGCAATAAATTGGCTATGCACGCAAAGCGAGGATAAATGTTTATATACATTTCACTCCCCTACCTCGACTCTCATTAGCAGCAGTTCCGAACAGAAGGAGGGTATACCGGTACACCATGGAGGAAACGAAGATAGAAGCAAGTGTATGATGAAGCGTGCGCAGTCACGGTTTGCATGCCGAAGTTTAATTTCTAACGCCATCTACCTCTGTGCGTATGGCATGGCATGAGCCAAGACACTAGTACTACCGCTACCGACGCCCCGCACTGGCGTGCCTATGTATGGCACTACATAGCACTGTGATAACAGCTGCCTAGGCAAGTTCATCTATCCTGATTCCTGTTTAAAAAGTTTCGCCGTGAAATCGCCGGCAAGTGTCTATCAATTACAAGCTCCACTCACTTCTCGCAAGATGTCAGATTGCCATTGGTGGATTTAACTTACGACAGCGCCAAGTCTGTCCTGGTCCAAGGTTCTGAGAATGCAACGTATCATATGATACAATACGATAATGTCAGTGCCGATGCCGCAAGACCGCACTCGCACCGCCGCGGCAGGTATTCCGCAGTACCAGTACGGCGTCGTGTTCCTGGTGACCCACCTCTAACCATTCAGCCGACGATACGCACCTCCAGGAGACCTAACATCTAAGACCCTATCGCCGATATTAGGCCCGAGCCTCCCAAGCGCCGCAGACAGCAAGCCAGTCTACTTTATTGCTCCAGCTCCCGGATGTGCGGGCATTTTGCCATACCGTAAGTGTACGACCGAATCAGTTTCTTCATCGTCGTTGCTTTCAGAGTTGTTGTTCCGACTGGATGATGCACCTTTAATTTCGATGCGAGCCCGAGATCGCCCCGCCGGGCGGATCTATTCGTGCCTCTCTGACAGAGAAGTGCCCTGTCCCACCTGGGCAAACCCGCAGTGACGATCACGATGACGAAATGCAGTCGCTCGGCCAAAATGAACCCATCACTTGAAGACTGTTCTTACTACTACGTCCGTCAAACAAGTATTATGCCGCACAGCGGAAGGTAATTCCCGTTCCCATTCTCACCCTCTGCCCGCTACAAGCAACCACCTTAGAATTTCCAACCACCAGCGAGGCTCATAATACCCTCAGGATCATACTCCTCTCTGATCTTGCGCAGCCTTGCCAAGTGTCCACCGTACATCTTCTCCAGCGGTGTCCCAAAGAGCGCATAATTGACGTAAGGCGCTAAGTTCTCCGAGTCCTGGCCATCTTTTATCCCAGCCTCGTTCAACGATGCCGTCGAGGTTCGCATGGACTGTGCGATGTACTCGTCCGCCGATTTGTTGGAGTACCCATAATAAATGTTCCCCGGGAGGATTGTGCGAGAGCGGTCGGGTGGGTATGCGGATGGTCCTCCGTGCGTGAAGATGTCGGGCTCGAATGGCTCACACGTGTAAACGGCCAATATGCTCTCGTCGTGCTTGCTCAGTCTTTCGCCCCAGAACTACGCAGGAAACAGGGAAACGGTTTCACCGATGCTTCCTAGTTAGTCGCTCACCTTGGTTTCGTTGGCGAACGCCTCCAGAACTGGCTCTGATAAGCGCAACATTGGGACAGCGTCGAAATAACCTCGGCTGTATAAGACAGGTAAGAAAATTAAAACATTAAACGACGCTCCGAAAGGCATTTAGTTTCGGGGAGCATCACCGTTCGGATGTGGGAAGGAAGCTGCCCGCGACGAAGTCCGTGAAGGATCCGTGGAAGAGGGACACAGTGCCATTCGGGATATTCAGCAGCTCATCGTATAGACCTCCAGGAAGATCTGGCCCGTCGTAGAAGAGTATGATGGCGAACACTAGCTATTAGGCCAACGGTAAATTAGGGACGCGGTCACCCCGAAACGTAGAGCTCACCGAGCCGTTGGTGTAAACAAACTGCCCCAGTTGCGCTCCCTTGTGGTCGTGTTCCCGGCTGACGAACTTGGCGAACGCTGTCATAGCCTCCTTGATCCCATTCTCCGTAAATGCGAGCGTGGCGCCCTGTCATATCTCCCATGAAGACTTCATTTTTCCGAGGAGAGAGAGTAAGCCGACGTACCCAAACATCAGTTTGTTCATGGGTCTTCAAGGTGAATTTGGTGACGATCCCCTGGTTGGGTACGGTTATATCTCCCCATGCATGAGCAGCAAAGCACTGCTTGATGAACTTACATAATTGTTGAATCCTCCCTGCATAATAGAGTTCTCAAGCCTGCACTTGTTTACCACTGCTCAGACGTACTTTGAGTGCGAACCACAAATCTTTTTCCTTCTCTGTCACCACGGTAACTTGCCCATTCGGCAGCACCAACTCGTATTCGACCATTGTATCCAAGCCAAGCCCAAACTGGTTGGTCTTCCAAGAATACCCTGCCAGTTCTTTCAGCTCATGCCACGTCGAAGCAATAAGAGGCGATTACCTCCACCAAGCAGGTAACCGGAGACACCGACAGTACTAGTGCGGCCACCAACGACATTGATGCCCCTGGAGACTAAATGCGCGTAGACCTCTATCCAGGTAAGGCCAGCACCAATCTCCACAGTCCCGGCGTCTTGGTGGACTACGATCTTCTTAAATCTGGTCATCGAGATGTGTACACCAGAGGTGGACGAGAATCCGTGATTAAGGGTGTGACCACCGGCTTTGATCGCAAATGGTGTGCGTGTTGAAGCCACCTCCCGCAGCTATAGTTCTACATATAGACGGTGTCAACGAGATGGCGTACGAGTACTTACGACAATGCCAACATCATGGGCTGTTCCAGGCTCCACAGAACAAGCAGACACTTGAGAGCTCGAGTTGGCCCAATGAGCAATGTCGGCACGGAACTCTGGTGAGCCTTGTTTTCGAAGTGTCAGTGGGATTATGCACTTGAGACGGGTGGGATTCGGAATGCGAAGAGCCTGTACCTGGATAAAACACTTGAGATGCCGACGATAGAGCCTTCTCTATTCTCGTACATGTAGCTTTGAAGCTATCTTCTGGTGATGGTAGCGCAACGACATTGCCTCGAGCTTCGGGGTCAATGTCAGGATTGGCCGACGTTTTCACGACAGCGGAGAGGATGAGAGAAAGGAAGAGGGCATCCCAACGAATGCCTGCTCTCAACATGGCTGTACGGGCGGAGTAGGACACTATATGGAGGACACCAGAAAAGAAACACACTGGGTATTTAATGGGAGGCCTGCAGCAGGTAACGGACTGCTTAGCGTAACAATGAATGACAAGTAGATGATGTTCTGCTACCTTTTCGGTCAAACGCAATACCGCCTTGGTGGACAGGGTGAACATGGCGCATTCAAGAATCAGAGCTCCATGGTTCTGAGAAGGGTTGTCAAACTTCCCTACTTGCAGAGGTGGGCTGGTTTGTAAAGAGAAGCCCGACATTCGCTCAATAGGTAACGAGGCCTTCTCTCACGTGAAACAACGCTTCGGCAGTGTCCTACCGTAATGTCTGGACAGGGGAAATTTCGGGAATCGCGACGGGCGGAGCAACTGTTCTGGAATGCACGTAGAAAATTTTCATAGCGGATCATACGGGACGGCAAGGGCTAAATCACATAAAAGTGACGATGTACATTACGAGCGACCACTTGCCGCCTTTTGCTGTGATTTGATGACGCGCTTCACTACTTTCGCCTCTTCGATCAGAAATGCACGAACAATGCTGTTATCGGAGTTATAAGCGGGAAGCCTGCTCGAAAAAGGACGGGTGAGAACGTACCGTGAACGAATGCAACCACCACATCGTGAACCCCCATATGCCCTGCTGACGTGCTTTCGAGTCTTCGAGACAGTCGCGTATTCGCGCGGGCGAAGGGCAACAACCTATTCCTTCAGATAAGCGGTGCAACGCGTAAAAAGTAAAGCCAGTAGGGGATTACGCACTCCGCTAAGCTTCGAGCCACAGTCGCCGCATTTGGGTGCCGTAGGAAGCTTTTTGATGTGGTGATAGCGGAGGATGCCACCAGGAGTCTTCACGATACGCCGCCTTGAAGACGACGTATTGTAGGGTTGACGCTTGCGGAGAGTAACGCGTTGGGCCATCGAAAAGGAGCAGATGGGTTAAAGATCTAAATGGTGGTAAGAAAGGTACTCGAGGAAGAAATGAGAATGTATAGAAGTGAGTGGGAGGGAGGGGGGCAGCGTGGCAGAAACGGTTGCTTCTGTCAACATCCAGGATTTCTGGGACAATCCCTTCACAAAGTCCTATTGCACACCAGCTACACCAAACAACTCCCACGGATGCCTTCGGGAGGTAATTCGATATATTTGCGACACTCCCCCGACATGAAATTGGGTGCGTTTACACACCTTGAGGATTGAAAATAATGCTAACAGGACAACATTTCACTCAATGAGCATATTAATTTGGATCAGTGGCTACGAGGACTCACCTTGCTTGTGTCTACGGCCAACGATGCTTCAACGTTGGCTTGATTGTTGCGGTCAACAGAATGTTGTGGCGGTGGCTGAAAACTAGGCAGTTCATCGGCATCATCCGAAAAGCGCGATCTGCGATCTAACTTCCGTTTTTGACCCAGACCACTCAAAGATGTGTCCTGACGGTTGGACTCTGGACCAACGGGTCTGCTGCGGCCTGCATTGTGTCATTCTGATGGCAATCAAACCCTGTTGCGTATCGATATATGGAATCTCGAGCCTAGCCACTATCCTTTACTCCCTACTAGTAACTTCGATGTTAGCACACATGTACCATGTGCGCAACCCACTCTGTAGTTGTCTGCCGAATCTATCGGTATCGCCTCTGCATCAAAGTAATGACTAGGGCAATCTACCAAAACGAGATTTTCGAGCTCGCTACCTCGCTAGTTGCTTCGTGACTGTTAAATGCTTGAAGCTTGAAGCTTCGGGTTGAAGTCTAGTAATATCCCTGGTGTCAGCCAAAGAAACGACTGGTGTATATCCCTAGGAAGCCGCTTAACCGGGGTGACAGCCCGTAGCCCATCGTCGAGACCAGGTTGTAGCTACATTCCAGGGGAAGGCAAATTATGAAGGTCACACATACTGTCAACGACCATGTGATTTCATAATGGACGGTCTGAACACGGAAGACAGTCTCCAGTGATGTCATTTTACAATAAATCTATTCTCAATGGGCATTATTCTTCCTTTGTTAACTTTTTTACCTGCCTCCCATCCTTACGCTTTCTGTTCTTTATCTGATTTTTTGTTGCGCTTTGCGTGGCTTGGGAAGAATTTAGTCGATCTGCATCGGCGAAGAACAAGAGGAGGTTCGTGCTGAGGGCAAGTAAGGCACCGACAATGTAACCCAACGATGCGCCAGCTGCTGGTGTTAGAGGATATGCCTGCAAGTTAGGAAGTCAACTTTATTGCCCCCACAAAGAGGGTATGGCCGGTGCTTACCTGCCAGGGTCGATCCCAGTCTAGCCCGATTGGGATTACACCGATCCAAGCCCCCAAAAATGCACCATACGTGGGGTAGAGTAGAGCGCGTTCATGAGGTTTCCTCGCACTGTAGAGAGTCTCAGCTGAGAAGCCGTTGTCCGACGCGCAAAAAGGTTCAAGAAGGTCCCTCACTCGCGTTCCGCAAATATCCGCACCCAGAGGTCGTTTTGCACGACCGCATCGCTGGTGGGTACTGAAAGGAGTGGGAGGCCAAGGCGCGGTGGACCAAGCACGTATGCGGGAGGGAATATGGTGAAGAGGGCGAGGAGCAAAGCTAGCATTGCAGTATGTGGCACATACCTTGGAACGTAGTCCGTCAATACGTGGACGAGAATGAGAAAGGCGTAGAAATACGCACTGGATGAAAGGTGCTCCGAATAAAACAATCACGACGTGCAGCGCCAGAGTCGCGTACGTGGTGAAGACGCAGGCATTCCAGATATCCTGTAGGTGAGGGTGAGGTGAGTGACAGCAGGTAAAGAAGAGGGATAAGAGGGAGAGCGCGACGTACTCGTCGTATATGTGGATCACCCGCGAGCCGCTGTTGAAAGCTGCGCGAGTCCAAGGTTCCATCGTGTGCCCACCGGCGTAGCGAACCGGCCCACCACGGTATGAGCAAGGCCGCGCCAAGACATGCCCATGCAAGCGTCAGCACAGGTCGAGCGGTAATTGGAGCGAGGAATGGATGCTGAGGTTTGTCGAGCCCGCGAGCAGGTGGAGGAAGCGGTAGGTTGGGAATGGGCGTTTGCGGGAGTAAGACGAGCGCGGTGGAGAGTAGGATGACATGGATCAGGATCAGCGGTGGGTATTGTTGTGGGAGAGCATGTGGGAGAGACACTAGCTCTGATTCTACCGCAGAATTGTTGTCGGATGTGCTCTGAGGCTGTGGCCTACGAGACTTGCTCCCGAATGCGATATCTTTGAGGGCCTTGCGAACGGAAGCCATTCTGGTGCGCCTCCGACATTCGGGACCACCCGCACAAGTAACTTAGCAACCCGTGACACGTGACTTGGGCCTTTTCAGCACTCAGCACTGAAACACGACCACCCCTTGACTGACTGACTTGACCCGCATGTCACTGATCCCCGTTTGGGCAAATTTTGTAGGGGTGTCGCGTCCTGCGAAGTGTGTAGCAAATCTACGAGAGTGCGAGTGCTGGAACAAAACAACGAGCGGAATGCGACGCATCGCTGCTGAAGGGAAAAGGGGACGGGCTGATCATGCTACTTTGTCCAGGGAGATGTCTGCGCTCTGCTGTAGGTGGCAGTGGTGGTTTGGTTTCGTTACAACAGTTGTTCGAAATTTGACTGTCCTCAGTCAAGGGCAGAGCATCACGTCTTCAGTCCATGTCCTTTGTCGCCTGGGGACTGGAGAGTCAGACGGATACAAAACCTTTGACCAAGTATGATCAATCTTCCGAACCCCCGGGCTGGTGTAAGGGGACCGCCACATTGTTGCACGCAAACAACCATACAGGAGCGCTTTCGTGACTCCTTGTCACTCGACGCTCAACAACTGTACTCTCAATTCATGGTCATCGTAATCAACAACTGCTGGCACAACGTCATCGACGGTCCTGTAGGCTGTGCAGTTTCCAATATCAGTCAGAAGAAAGTTTACGGTGCTGTACGTCTGTTTATTGTGCTCCGATTCCTCAGATTTCTCCCTGGGCCAGAAGCGATAACGAAATCTCGTGAGGAGGCCATCAACAACGCCACACGTCGCGAGAAGATGAAGACCCTTGTTCATTGAACGCTAACGCTGAGATGACCAATGCTCGATCGATATACACTACCGTTGCCCTGCAAATGGTGAGTAGGGGTGTGCTTGTTTACGTGCTTGGACTGCATGGCTTATTGTTATGGACCAGCCTTGGTTACATGATTTGGGTGTCTCGACTCAGTTGCTAGGTTGGCGGATCCGACAATCTCAAAGGAAACAGGCCAAGCCTATTCTGGGGGGCGCATTTCTCTGTTCCCTTCGCTTGGATCACCAGCAACGAGATAGCGTCCTTTTAAGAACCCGTGACTGAGCGGGTGATCAGTTCGCAACATGCATAATGCTCAAAGTGGAGTACTTATCTATCCTATCAAGTACACGGTGAGAATGCTTTTTGTTCTTACTCCAGCGTCCTATCTGTCCCTTAGCTCGTGCGATGATATGGGGAAAACGGGGTCTTTGAATGACCGATCTGTTGGCTCAGTCAGGGGACGATGTCGCTTAGCTGGTTACAATTTTGCGTGGGTCTACTTGCCAGCTGGCTGAGAGTTAATGTACTACTTAGGGCATTTACCCGACTTACTTCAAGAGTACATATGCTCTGCGTGATGCTTTCGATGCCCTTCAGCGCGTCTCAGCCTCGCAGGATCTGGAACTGTCATCCCGCTACATTTCCCTTCCTCCACTCCGCTCCTAATTGTCCATATACCTCGGGTGGACACGCTTCGACCTTCTCAACCTCGGGAGCTGGGCTTCTGGTAGCCCAGGATGCGGTTCAAAACCCAGCACGGGGAGGTTTCCCGATAGTAACGATGATGACCCGGAATCCGAGCGAAGAATGGCCGCATGTGCTATCATACCAACGGCCGATCACTTTTCTGATGCCCGAAGCGTACAGAGGTGGGATACAGCAGAAACCTGCTTAGGGCACGTTACGGGCCATTGTCTCCCCCGAGTGGTCTAAGTACATTCGAACACATCTCTTCCTCATGGCGTCTCCTTGGTATTGCGCCTTACCTGACAGACACACCATGAAGCCTACTGCCGTTCTCCGATATTGGTAAGTTTGAGGCGTTCGTCATGGCTTACATCGTCTCCTATTCCCTGACTTACGCACTGGCAGTTAGTGGTGGGGCATCCACGGAGCATGACCCTTGAAGACGGGTAAATCCTACTACCTGCTTACTCGTTTTTATGGTATAGTCGCGGCGCGTCAGACGTCCCTCCATCTCAACTACTTATGAAGTCGTCAGGCAATATCAATAATACGATGCAGTGAGATACCGTGTTGTATATCAAGGGTCGGGGCGAATATCAGATTTCCTGGTGTTCATCTCGATTCTAGATATACAACATGCTTGTCTCACGACGGATGGCTATTGTAAAGTCGATTTCAATTCGACCCAGACGTGGGCGCAAATATGAGTGGTTTCCTTGTCTATCATAGCGGTGGGCGACCTCGTCGGCAGTTGTGGTGTCATTACCGTGACAGACTGATGTTCTGGGGCGTCTGAACATAAAGGTTCGCAAGGCCTCCAGCAGTACATGCGTATTAGTACTAGTGGGTGGAATTGGTTGTTTGCGCATATCCCTAGTGATTCCACCTCCCCAGCCGTAGCTGCTAGTGGCGGTGGCCAGTGAGTCAGTGACCAGGCTCAATTTCCTCTCTGTAGTGTAGGGGTATCACGGCACGGACACCAATCTACATGAAACCGTACGCCTCATACAATTGTCCCAGTACATGACGCATATGCATATACAATACGTATTGGCATTGAAGTTATCCTAACATGGCAATGATGGCTCACAGCGCTCACTATCTATCCACCTTTTGTTTTTTTGTCACCGCTCACATACGGTCTAAGCATGATGCATGATACTTAGAGCAGAGGCGGAATCATAACGCCCAACCCTTCCTTCCCTACATTCACCATCCCCCAGACCTTCGAGTCTATTGTGAGGTGTTGTCCATCTGTGATCAGTTCACCTCACGCGCTGTCAATCAATCTGTCCATCAATATTAACCTCGGTCGGCTATTTGTCAAGTCCCACGGCGTAACGTAAATCCGAGTTGTGCCGATGGGTTCAATGACCGCATTTCAGAACCAGTACGGAACAGAGTTTGATACCGTAAGGTCAGTGGGTGGACGCAAGGGTCAAATATTATTTGTCGCAGCTGTTGCCTAATCCTGCATGCTCGGGTCGGACATGGCCACGCGGTCGCGAGTAAGCGGCGCCAGTAAGCACTGGCGCTAAGCCAAAAATTGCATCGATCATTCGACCGCTTCCTTATGCCCGTTTTGGGACAACACCTCCTCACGAGACTGGTGATCCTTTTTTGTCTCGTCAACATCGTGCCGCGCCGTCGCTATGCAACACGCCGCAATGGCCCCGTAAAGGATGCCGTCCCGACTGCGCTGAAACCATGGTTCAATTCAAAGACAGGACAAATTGAATAGTGACATCTCAAATTCAGCGACATGGCGGCCCCTCGAGAACACATGGTCCGAAACCACCGCGATCGAGGGCGCCAAAACACCCTCCCCAGCTGGGTTTGACGGGTCGGCCAAACGCCTCTATAAAGCCGCAGAGAAAGTAATACTGAGGGGGCGCCCGGCCAAATTTAGGTAACTGTTGTCCACGCACACTTTTCAACCAGTCTCACGCGCACACTCACCCCTCCGAGTCGTGCCATCATGCGTAGCTGGACCTTTTTGCTACTCTTGACCTTTCCTGCGGCTTTGACGGCTTTGATGCAACCGGCGTGGCGGAGGCAGCCACAGCCACAGAAAAGACGACAAATACCCGAGCTGCGTTCGGCATCCGCGTCCGCGCGCACCAACAACCCCAACGCTACTTATCGTGGTTCAACCAGGTTCGCTAACCCTAAAGCCGCTAGTGAGTCGTAGCCTGTCAAAAGCACTGCTTCCCGCGAGCCTACTGTGCCGTTCCGCAGGTTTCCATGTGAACGGAAAGAAGATACCACTGGTGGACTTTGACGCCGGGGACAGCTGGGCGGGTCTCCTACCAATCAGTTCGGACCCTGACGAAACCCGCAAGGTGTGTTGGTGTGCATATGTTCAATATCCAAACGATGCTGAATCCCTCCCCAGCTATTCTTTTGGTATTACCCTCCAACTGAGAAGGGTAACGAAAACGACCTCATCTTCTGGTAAGGATCCGCAAATTTACGGCATGTCGCGTCGGCAGCCAACGTTGATCATCGCTTAGGACAAACGGCGGACCAGGTTGCTCGTCTCTGGAGGGATTTTTGCAGGAGAACGGGGTATGCGAACTGGCCCATGTCTCGTGATTTGGCGCTGAGCTAGCCGTCTATAGCCTATCAGCTGGCAGTTCGGTCAGGCTAAGCCAACGCCGAACCCTTATAGCTGGACGAATTTAGGTCACATGATTTGGGTGGAACAACCCGTAGGAACAGGATTTTCCCAAGGCCAACCAAACATCCATGTTCGTACAGTATCCTTTCTACGATGCCATAAGTTGACGTAGCTGCATGTAGAACGAGACAGAACTCGCTGTTCAATTTGTCGGGTTCATGCAGCAATTTTTGGAAGTATTTTCAGAGCTCAAAGGAAAGAATTTCTACCTTACAGGAGAGAGCGTATGTATTTTGCGCCCTGACATCGACCGTTTCTCATGCCTTTTTTAGTATGCTGGAGCCTATGTACCATGTTGGTTTTCCCCTTTAGGCAGGCGATATTCGCTAATATGTCCGGGCATCCCAGACATTGCAGATTACATCTATTCTAACCCAACTCTACTTGACTTGTCCGTGCAGGGTATATGGCTTGCATCTCGTATGGTTGTCCAACCTTTGTGTTCTCCATTGGTACTGATGGCCGACTTAGCTTTGATTACTGAGGATGTCGTCGCATCGGAAGTACCTGCCGTCAACTTCGTTCACAAGAATCTGAATGTGTTTGCCTTCAAGTAAGCTCACCTCAGTTTGTTTCTGCAACTTATCATCTGATGTCTTGTCTGTCAGTCAATCTTTTCTGGCCCAAATCGACAAGATTGCCGATGAATGCAACTACAAGTCATACCTCGAGAAGTTTTTAACATACCCGCCTCTGCCTGCGCCATTCCCTCTACCAGGGACATCGGTAGAATCTGACCCTGGTTGTGACGTGTGGTCCATGATCGTAGAGGCAGCGTTGCTCTTGAACCCGGCGTTTGACGTCTATCGCATATTCGACATGGTATACTGAGTTTCCACATTATTTTCCTATTCGACGACGCTCACCATACTCTAGCCTCCCGTGCTCTGGGACGTCTTGGGCTTCCCGTGAGTCATCGTCTGATCCCAGTCAAACCCGAAGCGTTTTCGCGCTGAATTCATGCGTCTCAGTGGCACATTCCCCCAAATACAGGTCAACCCGGTGTATTTCAACCGGCCAGACGTGAAAGCTGCAATTCACGCACCGCCAAACGTTGATTGGACTGAGTGTCAACCTGGGAGCTCGCCCGTCTTTGTCCCCCCAGGTGATACAAGTCCTCCTTCGGCATGGGAAGTCTTGCCGCGTGTGATCGCGCGCAGCGCGCGCACGGTCATCGTCACAGGTCTGGCTGACTTTGTGCTCATCTCCGAAGGGTGAGTGGGCGTGCGACTTAATTTTTGACCGTGCTCATACCGGTCTGCGTCACCCTACAGGACGCGAATTGGGATTCAAAAGTGAGTGTTGTGACGTGCTTCGCCCTTTTTTCTGGCATTTGTTCCCGAACTGAGACTATGCGGACGTTAGCATGACTTGTGCGTGCTGTCGTATTTACTTTCCCTCGATCGCTTTGACCTTTTGTTTGTTTATTTTGAAAAGGGAACGGTGGACAGGGCTTCCACAATGCGCCCATACCAGACTCGTTTATCCTTGATGGCGTTGGGGCATTGGGGACCGTGCAGTCTGAGCGTGGATTGACACTCTACGAACTGCCCATCACAGGACACATGTCAGTCGCCTTCATTTCTTGCCTGATTGAGTGGCTCTTTCTGAAGGCATTTCTTTTTCGTCGGCTCCTCTTTGCGGACAGGATACCGCAATTCAACCCACCAGCTGCTTTCCAATCGATGGAGTTTTTCCTCGGTGTCAGAGCCTCTCCGTGATAACGTTTGACTAGCAGAACTTCTCTTTCTCCCATTTGTGACTTGTGCTTTACTTCTCTGCTTCCATTTCCCCGTGAAGCAATACGTTTGCCTTCGTTATCGTTGGGGCGGACTTCGATCTGGTGCGATATATAGCATACCCTATGACGGCCCTTTGTTTCGCCTGTTTTCTTTCTTGGCAACCTCGCTAGCATTCATCATTACCCCGACTCGGACCAATCAGTAATATTCACATAGTGTGCCATATCTGCACTTCATGTGCAAGCTTGGGGGTGCGTTGAACCCGAGGTACCGATTCGCTCGCTCACGTGACGTGAATTGGATCAGTTGATACGGAAATATCCGAGTCCGCGGCGGCAGATACAGACTTTCCTTCTCTCACTTACGCTACGCCACGCCGTGCGCCATCATCGTCCGAGTTGTCCGCGTGTTCGCCAGCACTGCATACTATCGCAGCCGGATACGACCCCTAGGCGCCGGAGTAGTAGCAGCAGTCACTTCTGACTAGGCTGCTAGCGTTTTCGTCCAGCCGAGCGGTGATGGGGGCGAGGAACAGGGTCTCAGGGTAGAGGAGGCGGCAGGCAGGTCATGGATGTGCGTTTACGGGAGCAAGACGAGCGCGAGGGAGAGTAGGACGCCCTCAAGACCGAAAAATCTACCCAACGGGACAAAGAGACGATCCACTCGCTACAAGGACGCAGCGCCACCGCCACCTCCGAGGCGAAACAAGGCGGCGATTCACCGCATCGCTTGCCAGTGGCCCGGGCAACGACTCGAAGACGGAAGAGAGGAGTGGCCACCGCTACAGCCGCCCAACCCCCATCCACTCCACGACGCAGCCGAAGACCGGAAACCCATCCGCTGCTCCACTTGTGGCCAAGCCATCTCCGTCCTCTCCGAGCAAGGGCAAATCCGGGCAAGACAGCAAGCATCAACCCAAACCACCCTCCACATCCCCAGGTCAAATCCTATCGATGCCCCCTTCTTCATCTTCGGGTTCATCCCCACAGACTCTGGCATCTCGATTACGCCCGCACTTGCTAGCTCTGACGGTTCTGGAAGACGGTCGCGGCCCATGCTTGGACTCGACTCGTGGCAGTTCGAGGTCGCTCTCCGTGGTGCTGGCGTCACGAAAGGCGCAATAGGCGGGAGCGAGCATCCGAAAAGGAGAAAGAGAAGAAAAATGAGCTCGCAGAGGATGGTGCCTCTAGCTCCAAGAGGGAGCGCGGAGGTAGGAAGGAGGACGACGGACGGGCGCGCGGCTGGCCTGCTGCAGCTCTGCGGCCCGACGTCTTATCTGCTCCTACGGACCTCCATTGCGAGTCCAAACAGCCCCAGCCACCCCTGTCGCAGCAAGGCCCGCAAGCAGACGAAACCGCTCCATCATGATACCGTCCGTCGAGTTAACCCGCTCACCTCCAAGACTCGCGGCCATGGGAGACGAGGCAGGGAAGAAACAAAGGCGGAAACAGGAGCACGCCTACGGATTTGCGAGGCAAGCGCCCCACCTTTATCAGGGTGTGTTTTTCAAAATACCTCATCTTCTAGTCCAGAACGATGTTTAATGTTTGCATGAGGATATCACCCTTTCCCGTCTATTTCAGGCGATGTATTACTTGCCCCGGTCGTTCTATTTCTGAAACTCCTGTCATGATTCCCGCCTGAATCGTAGTTCTGTCCAACACCAGGCATTTATTCTTGCTGTAAGACCTCGACGGTTCACCGTTGAGACGGGACTCAGATATTTGCGGACTAGTCTTTTGGGGAAGGGGGTTACAAACCTCGTGTATAAGACTGAAATACAACAAAATGGGTTGGGATTGTTTTAGTACTCTACGTAAGACCTGTACTGTCATAAATGTCACATCTTCTGCTCATTCTGCAAATGCTCCGACAACAGACATGTGATCGCCTCGTGACACCGCGCCGACGCAACTTGGGAGGGGGTCCGACCCTGCTTGTTCTGGAAATGGACACTTGGGCCATACTTGAGCAGTAGCCGTGTAGCTTTGGTGCAGCCATTTCCTGATGCCACATGGAGCGGAGCCGACTGGGCGTCATCCAATGCATCAACGTCCGCGCCATGCTCAAGTAAGAGCTGTATCATATCAAAGAAACTAGCCCCAGAGTCATCAACGAGTCCGACCAATACCCGGTGCAGCGGTGTATGTCCCCATTCGTTCCGCGCATTGATATTTGCACCACGTTCGAGAAGCAGCTGTGCAAACTTGACCTCTCCGTTGTATGATGCCCTATGTAGCAGAGTCGAGCGGCTTTTATCAACTGCGTCGACGTCTGCACCGGGTTCCACGAAGAACCGTATGGCGACAATGTCATCATCCAGCGGTTTGTCGCTACACATGGCCAATAATAAGTGTTGCGGTGTCTGATCTGCCTTGTTCCGCACATGGATATCTGCACCATGTTCGAGCAGTACAAATGCAACCTTGGCGTTGCCACATTGTGATGCAACATGCAGTGGGGTTGAGTCTTCGTTATTCCGTGAGTCAATAATGGCACCATGCTCGAGCAGTACGCGTGCGGCCTCATTGTCGCCATGTTGTGATATTAAATGCAGCGGGGTGGAATGGTTGTTATCCCGTGCGTGAACGTCCGCACCACGCTCCAGTAGGAGGCGTGCAACATTGGCGTTGCTACATTGCGATGCGACATGCAGCGGAGTTGCGTCTTTGCCATCCCGTGCGTCAACGATGGCACCATGCTCGAGCAAGCCACGCGCGGCCCCAGCGTCGCCATGTGGTGATATAAAATGCAGTGGGGTCGAACGGTTGTTATCCAATGCGTGAACGTCCGCACCATGCTCGAGTAGTAGACGTGCAGCATCTGCGTTGCCACCTTCTGACGCAAAATGTAGCGGGGTCGAGTGATTGCCATCCAGTGCGTGAACGTCCGCACCACGCTCCAGTAGGAGGCGTATAACTTCGGCGTTGCCACGTTGCGATGCAACATGTAGCGGAGTTGCGTCTTCGTTATTCCGTGCGTCAACAACGGCACCATGCTCGAGCAGTACGCGTGCAGCCGCAACATCGCCATCTTGTGGTATTAAATGCAGGGGGGTGGAATGGTTGTTATCCAGTGCGTGAACGTCCGCACCATGCTCGAGTAGTAGATGTATGGCCTCGGCATTGCCAATTATTGACGCAACATGTAACGGGGTCGAGTGGTTGCCATCCAGTGCGCGAACGTCCGCACCATGCTCCAACAGTAGGCGTGCAACCGCAACCGCGAGGTCTTCGCGTCGTGACGCCAAATGCAACGGGGTCGGGTGGATGTTATCCAGTACGTTAACGTCGGCACCATGCTCGAGGAGTAGCCGGGCGACTTTCAGACCACCAGACTGTGACACCACATGAAGTGGAGTGGTATGGTCATTATCCAGTGCATGAATGTCCGCGCCATGCTCCAGCAAGAATCGTACAGTATCAAAAAAGTGATCGCTGAAGTAATCGTCGATACCAACCAAGGACCCATGTAATGGTGTCCAACCATCCTTGTCCCGCACATTGATATCTGCACCATGGTCGAGCAACAGCTGTGCGACCTTGACGCCTCCGTAGAACGACGCGAGATGGAAGGGAGTCGGGTGCTCAGTGTTTGCCTGGGCGTCCACATCCGCACCATGCTCCAGTAAACACCGCACCACGTCGAAATATTTATCATCAAATGTCCGTAATTGGTCATGAAAGCTTGGGTGCAGTGGGGTGCGGCCATTCGAATCTCGCGCATTGATACTCGCATCCCGCTCGATGAGTACGCGAGTAACCTCGAGCAGTCCGCTGTCCACGGCCATGTGTAACGGTGTCTGTTCATTAAATCCTCGAACATCCACGTCCGTACAGTGCCCCAGTAGCAATTGTGCAACATCGGCGTGACCATTATACAGCGCTACGTGTAATGGAATGCCGTAGTTGCCCCTGACGCTGAGATCATCTGGCCGCCTTGAAATCAGGTAATCCACCATGGCACGGAATCCAAATCCCGCAACGTGGTATAGCGGTGATCCTTCTGGTCGTTCCGGAGGTTCCTCGAATTCACGTTTGCGCACCCACAACCAGGCGGCGAAATGGGGCCTTTCTCCGTCAAGGAGGTCGTCAATCCCGTCCCGTATGTGTGAAAAAACGTTCCCAAACTCCGCATGGTCCCCAAAGTGTTCAGAAGCATACCGAGCTAGAGGTAAATTCCGGAGGCTGTCTTGGTTGATGTGAGAGT